>PVIY010001804.1:0-38916 GCA_004026745.1 Myrmecophaga tridactyla | reverse complement strand
CCATATGTTCTACTCGTCTGTTGATATGGTAGATAAAAGGAGCATCAGACACAAGGTTTTCACAATCACAGAGTCACATTGTGAAAGCTATATCATTGTTCAATCCTCATCAAGAAACATGGCTACTGGAACACAGCTCTACATTTTCAGGCAGTTCCCTCCAGCCTCTCCACTACATCTTGAACAACAAGGTGATATCTACTCAATGCATAAGAATAACCTCCAGGATAACCTCTTGACTCTGTTTGGAATCTCTCAGCCATTGACACTTTATTTTGTCTCATTTCTCTCTTCCCCATTTCAGTCGAGAAGGTTTTCTCAATCCCTTGGTGCTGAGTCCCAGCTCATTCTAGGGTTTTTCTCAGTCCCTTGATGCTGAGTCTCAGCTCATTCCAGGATCTCTGTCCCACGTTGCCAGGAAGGTCCACACCCCTGGGAGTCATGTCCCACGCAGAGACGGGGAGGGTGGCAAGACTGCTCGTCGTGTTGGCTGGAGAGAGAGGCCACATCTGAGCAACAAAAGAGGCTCTCTTGGGGGTGTCTCTCAGGCCTAAATTTTAAGTAGACTTGACCTATCCTTTGTGGGGTTAAGTTTCATATGAACAACCCCCAAGACTGGGGGCTCAGCCTATAGCTTTGGTTGTTCACACTGCTTGTGAGAATATCAAGAATTCAACTTGGGAGTAGCTTCTTATTCCTTTTGCACTGAATATAGAAAAATCATTATCATTATCCCCAACTCTCTAATCTCTTCCCACCTTTAATATGTTTTGGTATTTGGTATTTTTCATTTATGTTGTTTTGAGTGTATTTATAATAATTTTATAACCAGCAATTTTAGAGTACATTATAATTTACTGAGCAGTTACCTATCCGTCATTTCATTTTATTGCCCAACAAGCCCAATGAGGTGGCTCTTATTCATATTCCATTCTTATAGCTGAGAAAACATATATGTGTGATGCTCTTTTTTTTTGTCTGGGCAGGCTCCAGGGATCGAATCTGGGTTGCTGGCGTGGCAGGTGAGAATTCTGCCACTGAGCCACCATTGCACTGTCCTGTGTGATTGATACTCTTTTATGTTCATTGTTAGTTATACAGCCATTTCATTTATTTACCTATCCTTTTTATAATCTGAGCACATAAGAGAATGATCTCTTTCTTTGTGTGTGATTTCTATGAATACCTTCTCTATCAGAATAAATGTTATTGTATTTTGATTTTGTTTCTTATGTACTTCCTTTCTTTTCTCAGCCTATTTCCATTTTGAGCCTAATCACAGAGTCATTCCCTATCTTTTTGAAATTTCGCTGATATACAGCATAATCCATTATTCTACCTGCAACATAGTATGGTGATACTATACATTATGTAGTGTTTTCAGATTTCTTTCACATCATTAATATCATTTTATCTTTACGACAATTTCAGGCTGCACAGGTGTAAACTGTTTTGTGGCTAAAAAACTGGGGACTTACAGTTTTAACTACAGTTTTTTGTTTATGATCACATAACTAATAAATATCAGGAACAGGGATTCCTGGGCTTCTCGTCCTTGTCCAAGATTCTTTTTACTGCCACCATGACTCTGCTTAGTGTTGCCTGATATAGTGAAATATAGATATAATTTTTTTTCAAGGTTTCCTTCAGACTCTCATATTGCCATCCACTTGCTCAGAATTAAATCCAGAGTAGCAGTTTCTGGCATTGCTTTGTCAAAAGACTTCCTATGAAAAGAAATTATCAAGAAGCAGGTCAATAATTTGCCAAATTCTCTGTGTTTAGCTGAACAGGTTTTTGAACATTGTCCCCACTCATTACTCTTTTTTGCTTCTTCACCTATTTTTGTAATCTGTGTTAACCCTCTATCCTATAGCCTTTTTTTTGTCTCTTCTTTTATTCTTACCATTGTGTATATTTACCCATGTGCTTCTCATAACTGTCTATTTTAAGGAGTTTTGAGATATATTCACATACCATATAATCCATCCAAAATGTGCAATCTGGTGTTTAATATATTCACAGTTGTGTATTCATCATCACAATCAGTTTTAGAACATTTTCTTTACTCCAAAAAGAAAAGCCCCATACCCCTTAGCAGTCACCTCTTGATCCCTCTATCCTTCCCCATCCATACATTACAACTAATATATTTCTATCTGTATGGATTTATTTATATTTACATTTTTTTTAAAAAAGGAATCATATAATATATAGTACTTCGTATACAGTTTCTTTCACTTAGCATAATGTTTTCCCTGAGCGTGAGACCCAGCAGGTTGAAAGACTTTCCTGTGAAGTCTCTGGGCTCTGTTTTTCTTATCCTGCCCAGTATGTGGTGCTTGTCTGCCTGCACGTCCCACTAGCATAAGGTGATGTGATACCTTTAACTTTGGCAGACTCTCCATGCTGGGGGTGTGGTGGAGACAGAGAGGTTGTAGGCTGATTTTAATGGCTTCAAATTACCAAGCCCTGGTGTCTGAATTCCTTGAGGGAGGGATTCCACCTGAGTTGGGCTTCACCCTTCCCCTGGGGAAGGCACAGGCTCCAGACAAGCCCCCAAATGAGCTTGTTTCTGCTTATGCCTGGGGCAGTTGCAGCCTGAGAAGTCCTGCTGCTGAATCCAAAGGCAGTCAAGCCTTTCTAGAAACACAGCTATGAAAACCTGTTTCCTTTTTTTTTTTCTTTTTCCATCAGCCCTGTCCCCTTGGCACTGAGGCAAAAATGAGCGACCTCCACTTTGACCAGGTTCACCTGAGCTGGGGGCCTATTTTTAGTAGTCAGCATTTGTTAATTAATTCCACAATTGGTGTTTGGTTGGGCTCAGTCCCTGCTGCTGGTAAAGTCCCTTTCCTTTCCCCTCTGGGAAGCAGCCCGTGGGGGAGGTGCGCCGGCCGTCATGGCTTGGGGAACTCACGGTTGTGTGGGGGCTCACAGCCGGTCCAGCTGGTCCAGACTGGGGTACCCTGTGTGTCCAGTCACTGATGTGGCCCCAGGAGCTGTTCTGTACTGTTTCTGGTTATTTAGTAGTTGTTCTGGAGGACGAATTAAAACGCTCACATTGCTAAGCCGCCATCTCGATTCTCTCCCACATTAATTTTATATCCTGCCACCTTGCTGAATTTGTTTATTAGATCAAGTAACTTTTCTATAGATTTCTCAATCTTCCAGGTATAGTATCATATCATCTGCAAATAATGAGAGTTTTACTTCTTCCTTTCCAGTTTGGATGCCTTTTATTTCTTTGTACTGCCTGATTGCTCTAGCTAGAACTTCCAGCACAATGTTGAATAATAGTGGTGGTAGTGGGCATTCTTGTCTTCTGCCTGATCTTAGGGGGAAAGCTTTCAGTCTCTCTCCATTAAGTACTATGCTGGCTGTTGGATTTTCATATAATTCACTTTATCACAATGAGATAGTTACTTTTGATGCCTGTCTTTTGGAGTGTTTTTATCAGAAAAGGATGTTGAATTTTGTCAAATGCTTTTTCAGCAACAATCAAGATGATCGTGTGATTTTTCCCTTTTGATTTGCTGTTGTACTTTAATATATTAATTGATTTTCTTGTGTTGAGCCAGCCTTGCATTCCTGTTATGAACCCTACTTGGTCATGGTGTATAATTGAATTCTATTTGCTATTATTTAATTGAGAATTTTGCATCTGTGTTTATTAGGGAGATTGGCCTGTAGTTTTCCTTAAAGCATCTTTACCTGGTTTTGGTATTAAAATGATATTAAGTTCATAAAATGAGTTAGGTAGAGTTCCTTTTGCCTCAATTTTTTGGAAAAGTTTGAGCAGGATTGGTGTTAGTTCTTTTTGAAATGTTTGATAAAATTCCCCTGTGACGCCATCTGGCCCTGGGATTTTCTTTGTGGGAAAATTTTTTTTTTTTTTTTTTTTTGCACAGCAGGCACTGGAAAATGAACACAGGTCTCCGGCATGGCAGTTGAGAACTCTACCTGCTGAGCCATCGTGGCCTGCCCTGTACGAAGATTTTTGATGACTGATTGAGTCTCTTTACTTGTGATTAATTTATTGAGATCTTCTATTTCTTCCTGAGTCAGTGTAGCTTATTTGTGTGTCTCCAGAAATTTGCCCATTTCATCTAAGTTGTCTTGTTTGTTGGTGTATGTTCACAGTGTCCTCTTATGATGTTTTTTATTTCTTCAGGGTCTGTGGTAATGCACCCCTTCTCATTTCTTTTTTATTTAATTTTAAAATTTTATTTACTTATTAAAAAAAAATAACATACAAACAGGAACATTATTACGATATGATCATTCCATTCTTGATATACAATCAGTAACTCACAATATTATCACATTGTTGTATATACATCACCATGATCATTTCTTAGAATATTTGCATCAATTCAGCAAAAGAAATAAAAAGAAAAAAGAAAAGAACTCATACATACCATACTCTTTACTCCTCCCACTCATTGATTGCTAGTATTTCCATCTACCCAATATATTTTAGCCTTTGTTTCGCCTTTTTTTTCTATATCCCTTATCACCCCCTGTCATTGATCACTAGCATTTCAGTCTACTAAAATTATTTTAACATTTGTTCCCCCTATTATTTATTTATTTTTAATTCATATTGTTCTAGTTTGCTAGCTGCTGGAATGCAACACACCAGAGATGGATTAGCTTTTAATAAAAGGGGATTTATTTCCCTAGTTCTTCAGAGGAAAGGCAGTTAACTTTCAACTGAGGTTCTTTCTTATGTGGGAAGGCACAGGGTGATCTCTGCTGGCCTTCTCTCCAGGCCACTGTGTTCCAAGAACTTTCCCTGGAGTGATTTCTTTCTGCATCTCCAAAGACCTGGGCTGAGCTGCAAGTGCTGAGATGAGGTATGCTGAGCTGCTTGGGCTGTGCTATGTTCAGTCTCTCATTTAAGCACCAGCCAATTAACTCAAACATCATTCATTGCATCAGGCACGCCTCTAAGCCAACTGCAGATGTAATGAGCAACAGATGAGGTTCATGTACCTTTGGCTTATGTCCACAGCAGCAGAACTAGGCACGTTCACCTGGCCAAGTTGACAACTGAACCTAACTATCACACATATGTTTTACTCATGTGTCCATACCGTAGATAAAAGGAGCATCAGATACAAGGTTTTCAAAATCACACAGTCACATTGTGAAAACTATATCATTATACATCATCTTCAAGAAACATGGCCACTGGAACCCAGCTGTACATTTTCAGGCGGTTCCCTCAGCCTCTCCATTACACCTTAGCTAAAAAGGTGACATCTATGTTATGCATAAGAATAGCCTCCAGGATAACCTTTTAACTCTCTTTGAAATCTCTCAGCCATTAACACTTTATTTTGCCTCATTTCCCTCTTCCCCCTTTTGGTCTAGAAGCTTTTCTCAGTCCCTTGATGCTGAGTCCCAGCTCATTCTAGGATTTCTGTCCCATGTTGCCAGGAAGTTCCATACCCCTGGGAGTCATTTCCCACATAGAGAATTGAAGGGCAGTGAATTTTCTTTTTTTGAACAACAAAAGAGGTTCTCTTGGGGGTGACTCTTAGGCCTAATTTTGAGTAGGCTTAGCCTATCCTCTGCGGGGTTAAGTTTCACATGAACAAATCCCAAGATTGGGGGCTTAGCCTGTTGCTTTGGTTGTCCCTACATGTAAATATCTTGATCGAAATACTTTGGTAGTTGATTTCTTTCAGTAGTCTAAGGCCTTATGTTTGCGGGATGGTTGTACAGCAGGGAGCATGGTACGGGTGGGCCCTCAGTGCAGTGATTTGTTTCAGGGCAGGTAGAGGTGCAGGTTGAGGATGTTACAGTGATGCTTGTGAATGTGGGCGCCCAGTGGCCGGGGAGGATGTAGGTGTGCAGGTTCACTGTTCTCAGAGGGCATAACCCTGGTGTGCATGGGTCTAAGGCACAGGGCCATATGTGTGCATGAATAGAGCTATGACAGCTGGTTGGCATTATGCCTTTGTGGATTGTGGGCAGATGTGACCTGGCTGCACAATTGAGCACTTTCTCAGAGCTGGGACATGTGGCTGAGGGCCGTGTTCATGTGCAGTTCTAGGACTGTTGTAAAGTACGGTTCCCAGAGCTGAATGACGTGATTGGTGGCCTGTGTGCATGCATGGGTCTAGGAATGCCATAAACTGATGCATAGAGCTCAGAGGGGACGGCGTGAGGCTGTGCAACACTATGGGTGGAGGGCCGGGTTAGCCTGGGTATGGAGGTTAGTGTTGTCAGCCTTTATGTGCTGGCAACAGCCTGCATGGATTAGGGAGGGGGAGGTAGTGCTCAGGCGGCATGCAGGAGAGGTGTGTTGGGCTGCACTTGGGGTGGAGGTGTGCGACAGGCAGGTGGCCTGGTGGGGTGGGGGCATTTGGAGGATGGGGAATGGGAGTGGGTGACAGGGTTCGGGTGTGTGGGGTTTGGGGTGAGTTGCTTGTCACGGCGCTGTGCTGGTGAGGGTAGCATGCCCACGGAATGCAGCGTGGCTTACTTCCTAGTCCCCAGCTCCCATCCATGCTATCCCATGAGCTCTGTGCCTCTGTGCCAGGCTCCAGCTTTCTACCTCTCAGTTCCTTGGCCTCTGCAACCAGGGCTGCCTTATGTGGTGCAGAAGGCTCTCCCAGGTCAGCTGCAGTCCCGAATTGCTGCCTCAGTCGCCTTCTTGTTTCTTCTCTACCTTTTCCGTGGAGCAGGGCTAATCTTGAGCTACTCTATGTGGCCATCTTCCTGGAAATCTCAGTACATTGGATCTTGAATAGGGTGTGAGATATTGTTGGTTTTTCTAGGTTAGTTTGATGCTCACCTATATCCCAGAGTTATCTGGGCAGAGAATAAAAAATATTTGCAAAGTGCCCTTGGGAACTGGGGAGAAAGGAGGAAATGTTAAGCTTGCTCAGTTGAAGAAATCCTGATATTCTTGCATGCAGTGGGGACAACCCAATCAACAGGCTGACACTTTGATTTTGGGGTTCGCCCCTATGAAACCTATTCCTCCAAAGGACAAGCTAAGTGTACTGATAATTATACCTTAGAATCACACCCAGATAACATCTTTCATAAAGCTCCCCAAGAGGCATTTTCCTTCTTCATCTCCAAAGGTCGCTGACTCGTGAACTCTGCTTTGTGTTGCTGCAGCATTCTCTGCTCTCTCTGAATCTCTCATTCTCCAAAATGTTTCTTCTTTTATAGGACTCCAGAAACTTCTCAAGACCCACCCATATAGGTGGAGACATATCATCACCTAATCCAGTTTAACAACCACTCTTGATTAAATCACATCTCCAGGGAGATGATCTGATTACAATTTCAAACATATAATACTGAATAGGGATTAGAAGGAGCAGCTAGCTGTCTTTACAAAATGGGATTAGGATTAAAACATGGCTTTTCTAGGGTCCATACATCATTTCAAACCAGCATACCGTAGAAATGAATTTTTGATGAAGGAGAGAGGGCTAACTCTGGAATTCACTATAATGTCTCTAGCCATTGTATTATTTTTTTTTTTAAACTTTTTTGACATTCTTTGAATACTTTCAGTTGGAGGTCTTATTTTCTATAATACTAGAAGTCATTATTAATGTAAATGTTTCTGCACCTCTTTGTTTTTTTCAATGTTTATATATATACTGTTATGGATGTTGATTTCCCTCATTTCTCTATTCCATATTTCTTAAATTTGCTTTTATGTATTTCATCTATCTCTTTCTGATATCTTTTGGTAGCATTACCTTAAACCTGATATTCTAGCCTATTAATTTGTCAACTGCTTTTTAATTCGTCCATTAAGTCCTTTATTTCATTGATTATATTTTTTCATACCTAGTATTTTTGCTTCATATGATATTTTCTTTCTGCTTTATTTCTAATATCCTCCCTTATGAGTTTATTTTAACGTCTTATTTCCTTTTATTTCCCCGTTTATGAACTCATATACGCTGGAGATATTAGCCTCCCTTAGCTGTTGACATATGTGAAGTGAATTGGGGAAAGCTACAGCACAGTTTCTGTGCTGGTTTCTGTTTGTCCTGTTGGGTTTAGAGACTGGTGTAGAGGTTTGGTTGGGGAAGGACTTGCATGGAAAGAATTTACCCAAGGTGAAAAATCTTTATATTATACTGTGAAACCCCTTAACAGGTACAGTGCTTTTTAAGATCTGTTTCTCTCCATTAAAATCACCAAGAAGGTGGGGTGTGGAAAGCAGTAGTGGGAAGAGGGAACATGCAAACATTCAGGAACCACCCTGTGCTGTCATGCATGTCCTAAGCTACTCCCCAGTCATCTGGCTCCATTGCCACCCTTATGTTTCCCTGAAGCTCTAGGCTTGCTGACAGTTTCCTATCTTGCATCTGTAATTGCCTGTTCAAGACAATGTTGGATAGAAAATTATGCACCAAAATAACTGTACCATGTCGTAACTCCCGTCTCTGGTCCTTGTCTGCCTATTTTTCAACCACTACGTAGGACCTAATTTCTGTATTGTCCCAGAGACTTCTGTCTGTGTGCGGATATGAATGAATTTGTTATCATAGCTTCATAGTATCCATACTGTTGAATAACTTGCTTTCTTTTAAATGGTTAATATATTTTATTATATATGGAGATAGGTTGGATTCAATAAAATAATCGTTTTAATGTATGCCTCTCTGTGTGTGCTGTTTTACATCTCCTTTTAATATTTTTATTGTGAAATGCAGAAAAGTAATACATTTCAAAGTATACTTTAACGAATAAATATAGAGTAAATTTCAAAGTATGGTTTGGATTACAGTTCCACAGTTTCAGATATTTCCTTCTAACTGTTCTAATACATTAGACACTAACAAGAAATATCAATATAATGATTCAGTAGTCCCAGTCATTTGTTAAATTCTGTCTTCTCTGTTACAGCTTTTCCCTTTCATTTGATCCTTCTCTCAGCCTTCAGGGATATTTGGGCAATAACCATTCTAACTCCCTCATTTCATCCTTTATTTACTCATAATCTTAAATATAATTATAGCTAGCAATAGGGTAAAGTGCATGGTTAATGTTCTAAGAAGTACTTACCTATATCCCTTTGGGGGCCATTAGATTGTTTTCTATTTTTAAATATTAAGATATGAATATCTTTATGGATAAGGTGTTTTCCATTTGTAGGATCATTTTCCCAGGATGGATTTCCAGAATGGTTCAAATGGATAAATAGGATCAAAGGGATTGATATTTTTGGGTTCTTGACCATGTAAAGCAGTACCTGAAACATAATAGGCATTAAAAAAATATTGGATGAAAACATTTTACAAAACCAGCTTTCCAATGTTGTACCAATTTTTATTCCCACCGACAATGAGATTGCTTTTTTACCCCACAGTATCTTATACTTACATTATTTTAATGATTTGATTTTCACTAAATGAAGATATGCTTTCTTACAGGACTGAATTTGCTCTTAAAGAAATCATGTCCTCTGGAGGTGCTGAAGATGACATCCCACAGGGAGAGAGGAAAACAGTTACAGATTTTTGTTATCTTCTGGATAAATCTAAGCAACTGTTCAATGGGTTAAGGTTAGTGGGCTCTTGATGCTTTAAACTTTTCACTATTTATCCTTTTTTTTTTTCCTGGCTAATGTGTGGTAAATTTCTAAAATTTATGAATGAAATGTTATAAAATCTATGCTAGAAGTGATAATGGTTTTTTTCATTGACACCTTGTCTTCAGTCGTAGCTGGAAAAACAATATTAAACAAGGATAACATATTGTTTTACTGAAATTGAACAGAGCCACTTTGTCAGATGGCTTTATATACATTAATCTACCACCTTACCTGATTTATATCCACATTTTATGCCTTGGGATGCTGAGGTCCAAAGTCTTAGAAATGCATATGGAAATGAATGTGAAGCCTCTGGTTTGTTACATTTTTAGTACATTTGTTTGTCTCTTTCTTTTATTATTTCTTTCCCTCTTGTTTTAGGATAAAAATAGCTGTTTCCTAAAGTAATAAGGTAGTGTTCTGGACAATGTTATTTTAACTTTAGTTGTGCATGCCTGGAACAGACTGGTAGTAGAAGCCTTGTGCACTTGTGTCAGAATGTGTCTTTGTTCATTCTTGTGGGTGGTTCATAAATAGTTTTGGATTATTTTGTTTTGTTTGAATGATTTAGCCCGTATATCAGTTCTTGAGATCTTGAGACTTACTTCAGACCTAAAGCTCCATTAACTTAGTTTTTGTCATAAGAGCTGTTCTAGTTTGCTAGCTGCCGGAATGCAACACACCAGGGGCGGATTGGTTTTTCATAAAAGGGGATTTATTTTGTTATTTCTTCAGAGGTAAGGCAGCTAACTTTCCACTGAGGTTCCTTCTTCCGTGGGAAGGCACAGGATGGTCTCTGCTGGCCTTCTCTCCAGGCCTCTGGGTTCCAACAACTTTCCTCGGGGTGATTTCTTTCCGCATTTCCAAAGGCCTGGGCTGAGCTGTGAGTGCTGAGATGAGGTATGTTGAGGTGCTTGGGCTGTGCTACGTTGACCTCTCTCATTGAAGCACCAGCCAATTAACTCAAACATCATTCATTGCAGCAGGCACGCCTCTAAGCCAACTGCAGATATAATGAGCAACAGATGAGGTTCACCTACCATTGGCTCATGTCCACAGCAACAGAACTAGGCACGTTCACCTGGCCAAGCTGACAACTGAATCTAACTACTGCATATAGTATACCTATATACTTTAGGTAAAATATTAAGGCTGAACAAGTCTTCAGTTTTATTTTTGTAAATTTACTTTGGAGTAAATGATTATATAGGTAGTGAGTTACTTTTAGTTTAGTTTATTTTGGATAAAAATGCAATTTTTTCTCTTAATAATTACATTGTACACTCCCATGTTTGGAAGTGTAATTTTTTAAAAAGTTAATTTATCCTTTTAGAAGTCTTAAAGAATTATAAAAATAATACAAGATCATCAAATAAATATTTTACAACCACCCTATCTGAAGTTATCCTCTCAATCACTCTCTTCTTCCTGTATTGTTTTATTTTCTTCATAGTACTCATCATTGTCTCAAATGGTCTTATTTGCTTATTATCTGTCTGTCCCACATGAAAATGAAATGTCCTTAACAGCAGGACTTGGTTTGTCACTGTTTCGTTGGTGCCTAAGCCAGTCTCTTATACATGGTAGGTGGTTCATAAATATTTATTACATGTAGGATTCTAAACACAGTGTTCCTTTTTTTAAATGTATTTCCCCCTTTTTATTTATTAGAGAAGTTGTAAGTTTATAGAAAAGTCATATAAAAAGTATGTAGCCTTCCCATGTTAAACACCCCCCACCATTAATAATACTTTGAATTAGTGTGTATATCTTTGTTATAATTGATGAAAGACTATTATAACTGTACTCTTAATTATAGTTCATGATTTACATTAGGATGTATTTTTTTTCCCCGTTAAGCACCCTATTAGTAACACCTTGCATTACTGTGGTATGTTTATTGTAATTCATGAAAGAACATTTTTATAATTTTGCTATTAACTATAGTCTATCATTTACAATAGCATTCATTGTATTGTATAGTTATGTGTTTTACCTTTGAATTTTTATTCTAATAACATATATGGCCTAAAATTTCCTCTTTTAATCACATCCATTTATATAATTCCATACTGTTAATTACATTCACAATGTTGTGCTATCAGCCCCATCCATTTCCAAAAGTTTACAGTCAACCCAAATAGAAATTCTGTACAAATTAGCTCCTACTCTCTGCTGCCTCTTATTATGTACTATAGAAGAGATGTCTGAGATCAGGGTTTTATTTTTCTTTATAGATTAATTGCATTTTTAAAAAGTATTGTCCTTCACTATTATAATTCAAAAGGTTTACCCAGATGTATCTGGATTTTTCTTCTTTTTTTTAATCTCCTAGAATATAAACGTTTAAAATTGCTTACTTAGGCACTTTTTTGTCCCTCATTATTAACCAGGAGCCTTTAGTTATTCAACATTTGCTGAGCTTACAGTATGTACCACTTTCTGTGTTGGGTACAGAAAATTAAAAAATGAATAGTCCCTGCCTTCACATAATCTTGAGTAAAATTGTAAAAATAAAACCCATAGAAACTCTCTTCTCACTACTGGTTTCATATTTAACATCTGTTGAATATATTTCCCATATGTGGCTTGGAGTTAAGGCAATAAAAAGGTTGAAGAGGTGGTAAATTTAAACACTAAGGACATATTGAAAAGCTTGCATGATTCTGCACAAATGAGTAAGAAAGCTCAAACTGAGTCATTTTAGAGACTGTACACTCGAGAAAAATCACTCTTTGCCTACAGTAGTTACATAATATAACATATTTCCACATAGCATAACACAGTTTATAAAGTACTTTCAGATACTTCTTTGCCCTTTCACCAGATGATTTCAGTATAGACTACCAAAAGCATCTGTTACTTTAAGAGAAATTGGTTTATTTTACCTTCTTCTTGAATTGTTATTTATTTGTGTAAATTTGTTTTACCAGCCCAAATGGCTTCTCTTTTTAGAAATGTTAATAATTTTTAAAGTAATTTTATAGTAAAACTATGTCTGTGGGATAGAAGGAAATCGTAATATATGGAGAATTTGTGTGAGATTTAACCTTAAGACTGTTTTATTCATGTCACAGTAGTTTATTATAATATGCCTGTAATACCTGTTTCAGTTTAGTTCTTGAGCACTTAAAGACTATTTCAGGTTCAAAAACTGATCCTTTTGACTCTTGTTTTCTAAAATAGTAGATAAACATGTCCCACCAACTTGAGATTTTCCTTCTTAATTCGCTTAGATAGTAACTCTTGTCAGTACACATGTGTAACTTTGCAGATATCAGAAATTGCTCCCTGGAAAGCAGTATTGCTATTCTGATTACATCGGTTGCCTCCCAGATGCAGAGTAGTACCTTTCCTAAAATGCTGTTTTAACAATGCAGCAGTACTAATAATGATACATTTTGACCTGGCATTTGAAAGAGTAGGTAAGCAAACCCACCGGGAAGTTACTTTCAGTGTTTTGTATGTGTGACCCTCCTCAATTTAAACAAGACTTAACTATTTCTACAAAAAAATAGGTCTATGGTAAGTAAAATTTATCTTTTCTGAGTATTTCTGGGTTTTTGTTTGTGAGGAGTAAAAGTGAGGTAGCGCTTCTTCTTCTTCTTCTTCTTGTTTTACCAGATGTATGGGCTCCCTGCCTTTTTAAATTTTTCTAATTTCAAATTTTATTTTTAAAAATATTTTTATTGAAATATCTTCACATACTTACAGTCCATCCAAAGCATACAATTCATGGCTCACAATATCATCATATAGTTGTGTATTCGTTACCATGATCATTTGTAGAACATGTGCATCACTCCAGAAAAAGAAATAAAAAGAAAAAAAGAAAAAACTCGTACCCCTCATACTCCTTGCCCCTTCCTCTCATCGATCACTAGTATTGCAGTCTATTTTTTTAACCCCTATCCACCCCCTATTATTATTCATTTTTGTCCTTATTTTTTACTCATTTATCCATACTCTGGATAAACGAAGCATCAGACACAAGGTTTTCATAATCACATGGGCCACACTTTAAAAGGTCTCATCTTCAAGAATCAAGGCTTCTGGAATACAGTTCAACAGTTTCAGGTACTTCCCACTAGCCACTCCAATAGGAATTAGCTGAAATTCCTATACCAACTAGTACAGGAAGAGATTTGTTAAAGGAAGTTTTATTTGTTAAAATCATTTCAATTCTTAAGTATTGATTATGAAAATATTGGATATCGTTGATCTAGTTAAATTGTCATTCTATGCATTAACTAAAAATTTGGTTAAGCAATAGGGGTCATGAAGCACTTTGTTTCAAAGTTCTTCACATATGAGATGCTAGGTTGGTTCCTTATGAAAACAGCCTCTATTAGAAAACAAACCAAAAAGGCAATTATTTTTTTAAACTTTTAAAATTGTATAATACAACTTGTATACAAAGCAAAGAAACAACCAATAGTTTTCAAAGCACTCCTCAACAAGTAGTTATAGGACAGATCTCAGAGTTTCTCATGGGCTACCATACCATCATCTCAGACTTTTTCTTCTAGCTGCTCCAGAATGTTGGAGGCTAGGAGGAATATATGTTTTTTTTATCCTCACAATCAACTTTTTTTTCTTTTTTTGTGCAAAATAACATATAAACAAAAAAGCAATAAATTTCAAACCACAATACAACAATTAGTTGTACAACAGATTTCAGAGTTTGGTATAGGTTTTAATTCCACAATTTTAGGTTTTTACTTTTAGCTGCTCTAAGATACTGGCGACTAAAAAATATATCAATATGATGATTCAGCAATCATTGCTCATTTATTAAATCCTACCTTTACTGTATAACTCCACCCTCACTTTAGATTTTTCTCCCACTCTTTTGAAGTTTTGGGGCTATGCCCATTCTAACTTTTTCATGTTGGAAGGGGCTATAAGTAATATAGGGTAGGGAGATGGAACTAGCTGATGCTCTGGAGAGGGTGGGCCCTCTGGGTTTCAGGACTTATCTGGTCCAAGGATCCATCTGGAAGTTGTAGGTTTCTGGAAAGTTACCCTAGTGCATGGAATCTTTGTAGAATCTTTTATATTGCCCTAGGTGTTCCTTACGATTGGCTGGAGTAGGTTTGGTTGGGGTTTGGCAAGTTATGATAGGTAGCAATGTCTAACTGAAGCTTACATAAGAGTGACTTCCAGAGTAGCCTCTGAACTCTATTTGAACTCTCTCAGCCACTAATACCTTATTTGTTACACTTCTTTCCCCCCTTTTGGTTAGGATGCGAAAAGGCAGTTATTTTTGATAATAGATAATTGTTGACTTTCAAGGATTCAATGTCAAATACACATGTAGGCACAGAACCCCAATTGCAAAAGGTTGTTAAAGAAAGATTTTACTTAATGTAATTATGTGCTTCATATAGATTTAATAATATCTTGTCCTTGTCTATATCTCCAATCTTATATATGATCATTTAATTGCCTAACATCATTTAGGGTAGGTATTATTATTATTATTTCCATCTTATAATTGAGGAAACTGAAGCGCAGTCTTTCTTCAAATATTTTTTGGGTTTCTCTTAGCTATGCATTGTTCTGTACACTGGGGATGTATCTGTGAACAAAACAGTTACATTTCTTTTTCTGGAGTGATGCAAATGTTCTAAAAAATTATCATGGTGATGAATATACTGCTATGTGATGATATTGTGAGCCATTGATTGTACACCATACATGGAATGTTTGTATGTTAATAATGTTCATGTTTGTATGTTGTTTTGGCTTGATAATATAAAATAAATTAAATAATAAAAAAACAGTTACAGATCTCTTTCCTCGTGAGGCTTCTCTTCTAGGTCTGGAGATAGAAAATGAACAATAAACATAATAAATGAAAAAAAGGTCTAGTATATTAGAAGGTGAAAGTTGCTTTAAAAAATAAAAGTACAGCAGGATAAGAGGGTTTCACCATGTAATTTGGGGGAACAGGAGAAGGTAGTTTTAAAATATGGTGGACAAGATAGGCTCTATTGAGAAGATGACTTCTGAACAATGATTTGAAGGAAGTTTAGAGGTTTGCTTTGATCACGGTAAAAGCATATTGCAGGCAAAGGCAATATCTGGTGCAAAGCCCTAAGGAGGAACACGCACAACGAATAGCAATGACATCAATGTGGCTGGAGTGGAGTGAGAGAGAGAGATTAGACAAGAGTATTGTGAGCCTCAGGTCTCGTAGGGGTCACGTAAGACCTTTGTAGACCATTGCATGGTCTTTGGCTTTTATTTGCAGAGTAAAACCTTACAAAAAGATTGGGTTATATCATTATATACCCAATAAGGAGCAGCAATGAGATTCATATCCAAGCAATTTGGTTCTACAGCTTACATTCTCAACTAGTACTGTATGTTGGCTGTCAGTGGGATGAATAACTGAGTATATATCATTAACTAGAAATAGAGGTGAGGTTTGTAAAGGATAGATGAGGAAGTCTTTTTTTTGTTTTTAAATAGATGATATCCCAAACATGGTATAAAATGACACTTACAAAAATGTTTATGTATACATGAAAAATTAAGTATCTGCCAACTAACTGGATTAATGTCTAAAATTAAACACTTATAAAAATGTTTATGTATATATGAAATCTTAAATATCAGCCAACTAACTAACTGGTTTAATCTCTAAAATAGCAAGAATCAGTTTTGAAACAGACTCAAATTTGTTTGCTTAGAATCTATAAACATGTATAATACATTAACTCCCAAAAGTGAAATGAAAACTGAAACATCTTTAGTATATGTTGAATTTTTTTTTTTTTCATTATGGACTTGCAAAGATTGTTTTGAAAGATACTGAATATCTATAAAAATTTTTAATATTTTTTGTTGTTTTTCTCTGTTTAGAAGTCTAACTTACGAAAAATAAATCATACTGGTGTTTACTTTATAAAATAGAATATAATGTTAAAGATGTTGAGGTAGAAACTGACACCTATTGTGACCTATTCATTATTGAGGTATTTTCCTATGAATTTCATTCTATGAGATAGATTACCTCTAGAGAATGTTATGATGGAACAGCATTCTTACTTGTGTAGAGGAATTGTGCTGTGGCTTTTCATGTGTAAAGTTACATATGAAACAATAGAAAAATGAACTTAGTACCTCTCACAACAGAATCCAAAGACATAAAATATTTAGGACTAAATTTTAATGAAAGATATATAGGAACAATTCATAAAAACCTCTCCAAAACTGCATTTTTCAATACTGAGATATATTAAAGAGCTCTAAATAAATGGAATAATATACCATATTCGTAAATTGAAAGACTAAATACTGTTAAGATGCTTGTTCCTCCAAATTGATTTATAGGTTCAACCAATCTTCTCCCTGGAACTCCCAGTATGCTATTTATTTTTTCTATTTAAGAAAACAAATAATACACTTTGAACCATCAAAAATGGATATTTTTGTTAGCTTAACCATAGGCATATTTAAATAAAGTATCCATATAAACATTGTAAAACCTATGTTTGCGCAGTAAATTTCATAGACCAATTTAAAATTTAGCAACAAGGAAAAAATCTACAAATTCAGATAGCAAAGTTCTTAAATTCTAAATATTGACTTAGATACCATTTGATCACTTGTCAAAACTGTGAATGTTCTCAAAATATTAAGTAGAAAGTTCTTACAAATTTTCTGCATTGATATACTAATGATCTAAGTTACTAAACATTTTCCTGATTTCAGGAAAATATGAAGATACAGATATTTTTACAATTAACGTGAAAATCTTTATTTATTTATTTTTAATTAAAAAAATTTTTTATTTTGATCACTTGTCAAAACTGTGAATGTTCTCAAAATATTAAGTAGAAAGTTCTTACAAATTTTCTGCATTGATATACTAATGATCTAAGTTACTAAACATTTTCCTGATTTCAGGAAAATATGAAGATACAGATATTTTTACAATTAACGTGAAAATCTTTATTTATTTATTTTTAATTAAAAAAATTTTTTAAACATAACAACATACAAACATGAGCATTCTTACCACATGATCATTCCATTCTTGGTATATAATCAGTAACTCACAATATCATCACGTAGTTGTATATTCATTACCATGATCATTTCTTAGAACACTTGCATCAATTCAGAAAAATAAATTAAAAGAAAAACGAAAAAAATTCATACATACCATACCCCTTACCCCTCCCTCTGATTGACTGCTAGTATTTCCATCTACCTAATATTTTTTAGCCTTTGTTTCCCTTATTTTTTCCTATACCTCTTACTGCTCCCTTTCATTGATCACTAGCATTTGTCTACTAAATTTTTTTTAAGATTTGTTCCTCCTATTATTTATTCATTTTTAATCCATATGTTTTACTCATCTGTCTGTACCGTAGATAAAAGGAGCATCAGACACAAGGTTTTCACAATCACACAGTCATGTTGCAAAAGCTATATCATTGAAATCATCTTCAAGAAACATATCTACTGGAACACAGCTCTACATTTTCAGGTTATTCCCTCCAGCCTCTCCAATACACCTTAACTAAAAAGGTGATATCTATATAATGCATAAGAATAACCTCCAGGATAACCTCTCGACTCCGTTTGAAATCTCTCAGCCATTGACACTTCATTTTGTCTCATTTCTCTCTTCCCACTTTGGTCTAGAAGGTTTTCTCAATCCCTTGATGCTGAGTCCCAGCTCATTCTAGAATTTCTGTCCTGCATTGCCAGGAAGGGTTACATCCTTGGGAGTTATGTCCCATGTAGAGAGAGGGAGGGCAGTGAGTTTGCTTGTTGTGTTGACTGAGAGAGAGAGGCCACGTCTGAGCTACAAAAGAGGTTCTCTGGGGGTGACTCTTAGGCCTAATTATAAGTAGGCTTAGCATGTGGGGATAAATTTCATATGAACAACCCCCTAGATTGAGGACTCAGCCTCTTGCTTTTGTTGTTCCCACGCTTGTGAGAATATCAGGAATTCTCCACGTGGGGAAATTGAATTTTCCCCTTTTCTCATCATTCTCCCAAGGGGACTTTGCAAATACTTTTTTATTCAGTGTTCAAATCACTCTGGCATTTATTAGGGCATCACTCTGGACAAACCTACAAAATCTCATGCCCGACTCAAGGTTCCATGTACTTATGGTGTTCAATTAAACTGTCCACGTAAGTTATTTTAGGAAATGCACTAGTCAAATTATAAATTTTGTACCAAATAAACATTTTTTGCTTTGGTCTTACACATAAGTTAAAGTTTTAGAATATGAATTACCATCTATTTTCAGCACCCTGCAATATTGACATTCCTTTGTTGTTCCTCATGCAAAAACATTTTTAAATTTATATATTTAGTCAGTATCATTGTACACTCTAGGCAGTCCTAGATTATTCCATCTCAGTCTTTTTCATCTATCTTTCCTTCTAATTTCAACATGTGAAAATTTTAACCACCTAAAATGGGTATCTTAGTTAGCTTATCCATAAGCATATTAAAAAAATATCGAAATAATCATCATAAAGCCTGTTTGTACAATATGTCTCATAAACCAATTTTAAATTAAAGTAAGGAAGGAAAGAAATCTATAATATAGATACCACAGTTTCCTAAATTCTAAATATTAAACACTATCTTTTTTCTTTTTTTTATTTTTTACATATTTTTTATTTAAGAAAACAAAGAAAGGACCACCAACAATGGATATCTTAGTTAGCTATATGGAACTATTAAACTTTACCACTTGGGAAACCCCTGATACTGTGTCAAACATTAGGGACACCCAAATCAATAGACCAAGCCTTTGATTTTGAGGCTTACTCTTGTCAAGTTTATGTAGGTAGCAAAGAAGCTTTGCTTACCTGTAGGTATGCCTAACAGTTACTTCTGGAGGACCTCTTCTGTTGTTCAGATGTGGCCTCACTCTCTCTAAGCCCAACTCTGCAAGTGAAATCATTGTCCTCCCCCTTATGTGGGACATGACATCCAGGGTAAAAGTCTCCCTCGTGGCGTGGGAGATGACTCCCAGGGATGAGTCTGGCTCTGGCACCATGGGAAAACAATTCTGACCAAAAGGGGTAAAAGAAGTATAACTAGTGAATTATCAGTGGTTGAGAGAGTTCAGATAGAGTCTGGAGGCTACTCTGGAAGTCACTCTTAGGCAAGCTTCAGTTAAACGTTGCTACCTATCATAACTTGCCAAACCCCAACCAAACCTACTCCAGCCAATCGTAAAGAACACCTAGGGCAATATAGAAGATTCTAAAAAGGTTCCATGCACTAGGGTAACTTTTTAGAAACCTACAACCTCCAGATGGGTCCCTGGACCAGATAAGTCCTGAAACCTGAAACTTATCTCTACTCCCAGTTATTTCCAGTGAAAATATGAAAGTATTTAGACCCAAATCCAGGTATTGATGTAAGCAAGTTACAGTATCATGTAAGGCTTAAGATAACAGTGTTCCCCATGAATTACATAAATTTTACAAGTAGTCTTACCTCAGATTCTGAATTTAATAACTAGATCCTAGTCTAAGTCATTGGGTGGTATGAAAAAGATGTGAATATATTTATCTGCTATCATTAGAAAGTTATGGGGTATTTTCTTTCAATAGCATAGTTGAAATGAGTAGTTTCTGTTTTCCTATTCGTATTGCTAAAAGTTGCTATTATAAATTTCTATCCACCAAAATTTAAAATATTGCTGGATGAGTTGTTTCAGTGTAGTTTATTTAGGGGTTCCATTTTCGCTCTACAATAGATTTTATGTATTTCTCATATGCTTCTTCACTTATTATTTCATCAAGTTCTAAAGGATTACTCAGTGTCATCTTCATCAGCCAACCATCCACGCAAGAAGATTTGTCAACAAGTCCTGCATTTTCTGTTACTTCTGCTGATAGAGCAGAATAAAGTTCATTAGCAGGTTTCACACGCACCAGAGCACCAAACTTCTTTTGTTCAATTTTGTCCCAGCCTCGAGAAAACTACAGTAAACAACATCTCCCAAAACTTCCTGTGCAAAATTGCTGATTCCCACTGTTGCAGTACCATTTTCTGTTGTTATCCATTCATGTTTGTGAATTTCCGCACCAAGAGCAGAGCCCGGCTGGTGCGCAGCGTCCGGACAGAGGCCTTCCCTCACCCCCAGAGCCACCTTGGGCAGGACATGACTGGCCGGTCGGAGTGCAGCGGCTCCGAAACCGGCCGGCGGGGACAGCCCATAACGTTTCAATTACTGGATCTTTCTCATAAGTTTTGAAGTCAGGAAATGTGAGTCTTCCAACTTTGTTCTTCTTTCTTGCAATTTCATATGAATTTGAGGATCAGCTTTTCATTACTGCAAAAGGAGTTTTGCAGAGTGTGCATTGACAATTGACATTTTAACAATATTAAATCTTCTAATCCATAAATACAGGATGTCTTTCAATTTGTTTAGATCTTCTTTAATTTTTTTCAGCATGCTTTGTAGTTTTCAGTGTACAAGTCTTTCACTTCCTTGGTAAAATTTATTTGTAGGTAGTTTAATCTTTTAGAAGGAATTGTTTTCTTGATTTCCTTTTCAGGTTATTCAGTACTAATGTATAGACTCCCAAATGACTTCCATGTGTTTATCTTGTATCCTGTAACTTTGCTGAATTTGTTTTTTAGTTCTTCTGGCTTTCTTGTGAATTCTTTGGTATTTTCTCCATATAGGATAATGTCATCTACAAATAGAGATAATTTTACTTCTTTCTTTCCAATCAGGATGACTTTTATTTCTTTCTCTTGCCTGATTGCTCTGGCTAGAACTTCCAGTACAATTTTCAATAGCAGTGGTAACAGCAGGGATCCTTGTGCTGTTCCTGATCTTAGAGGGAAAGCTTTTAGTCTTTCTCAAGTAAATATATTTGCAGTGGATTTTTCTTAACTTTCTTTCTTCATCTTTAGAAAGATCCCTTCTGTTCCTGGTTTTAATCTTGAAGGAATGTTGGATTTTGTTAAATGCCATTTCTGCTTCAATTAAATGATCATGTATTTGGGTTTTTTGTGTCCTTCATTTTATTAATATGGTGTATTATTTTGACTGATTTTCTTATGTTGAATCATCCTTGCCTTCCTTAATAAATTCCACTTGGTTATGGTGTATAATGCTTTTAATATACTGTTGGATTCACTTTGCCAGTATGTTTTATTGAGGATTTTTGCATATATATATATTTTTTGCATATATATACAGACTACATATATATATATATGCAGAAATATATGTTTTTGTGGTTCCTTTATCTGGCTTTGGTATCTGGGTAAAAATATATAATTTTCTTGTGGTTCCTTTGTCTGGCTTTGGTATCTGGATAATGCTGACTTCATAGAATGAGTTAGGAAGTATTCTCTCCTTGCCTGTTTTTTGGAGGACTTTAAGAAGGATTGGTGTTAAATTTTCTTTAAATATTTGGTAGAATTCAGCAGTGAAACCATCTATCCAGTCCTAGACTTTACTTTGTCAGGAGGATTTTAATTACTGATTCTCTCTCTTTACTTGTTATAGGTTTGATGAGATTTTTTTTATTTCTTCTTCCTTCAGATTAGGGTAATTTGTATATTTCAGGGAATTTGTCCATTTCATTAGGTTTTTCATTTGTTGGCATATAATTGTCTATAGTATCTTTTTATAATATTTTTTATTTGTCTAGCACAGAAGTATTGTCCCTGCTTTCATTCTTTGTTTGCGTTGTGTCCTTTCTCTCTTTTTCTTTGTCAGTCTGGCTAAAGGCTTATCGATGGTGCTGATATTTTCAACAAACCAAGTTTTGGTTTTGGTGATTCTGTTGTTTTCTTGTGCTCTATTTGCTTTGCTCTGCTCTGATCTTTACTATTTCCTTGTTTGTATCAACTTTGAATTTAGTTTACTCTTCTTGTTCTAGCTTCTTTAGGTGTGAAGTTAGGTTAGATTTGTGATCTTTCTTATTTTTTAATGTAGGTGTTTTAGAGACATACATTTTCTTTTGAGCACAGCCTTCACTGTATCCCATAAGCTGTTTTTTTTTAACTTTTTTTATTGTGAAATATATCATATGTACAAAAAAGCAATAAATTTCTTAGTACATTTTAACAAGTAGTTATAGAACAGGTTTAAAGTTTGGTATGGGTTACAGCTCTATAATTTTTCATTTTTCTTCTAGTTGCTCTAAGACACTGGGACCTAAAGAAATATCAATGTAATGATTCAGTGCTCATATTCATTTTAAAAATCCTATCTTTTCTGTTATACGTCCTTCTCTCTTTTTTTCTTTTATGTGGAAAAGAATATATAACAAAAAAGCAATACATTTCAAAGTACATCGCAACAATTAGTTGTAAAATAGATTTCAGAGTTTGGTATGGGTTGCAGTGCCACAATTTTAGGTTTTCATTTTTAGCTGCTCTAAGGTACTGGAGACTTAAAAGAAATATCAATATAATGATTCAGCAGTCATATTCATTTGTTAAACCGTACCTTCTCTTTATAACTCCACCCTCACCTTTTATCTTTTTCCTACTCTTTAGGGGTATTTGGGCTGTGCTCATTCTAACTTTTTCATGTTGAAAGGGGCTGTCGATAATATGGGATAGATGATGGAACTAGTTGATGTTATGGAAAGGTTGGCCCCTCTTCATTTCAGGACTTATCTGGTTCAGGGACACATCTGGAGGTTGTAGGTTTCTGGAAAGTTACTGTAGTGCATGGAACCTTTGTAAAATCTTATATAATACTCTACGTATTCTTTAGGATTTCAGGAATGGTTTTGGTTGGGGTTTGACAAGTTATGTTAGATAGCAATGTCTAACTGAAGCTTGTGTAAGAGTGACCTCCAGAGTAGCCTCTTTACTCTCTTTGAACTCTCTCAGCCACTTATATTTAATTTGTTATACTTCTTTTCCCCTCTTGGTCAGAATGGCATTGTTGATCCCATGGTGCCAGGGCCAGGCTCATCCCTGGGATCCCATAAATTTTTGCTGTTGTGTTTTGCTTTTTGTTAATCTCAAGTTATTTCCTAATTGTCATTGTGATGTCTTCTTTGATCCATTAGTTGTTTAATAGTGTGTTGTTTGATTTCCACATACTTGTAAATTTTCTAGTTTTCCTCCTGTTATAGATTTCTAGCTTTATTCCATTGTGATCTGTGAAGATGTTTAAATGATTTGATTTTTTTTTTTTAATTTGCATATGGGCAGGAGGCACCAGGGATCGAACTCCAGACCTCCAGCACGGCAGGTCAGAGCTCTGCCTGCTGAGCCACGGCAGCCGCCCTAAATGATTTGATTTTAAAAAAATGTATTGAGATTTGATTTGTGGTTCAATATATGGTCTATCCTGGAAAATATGCTCTTGAGAAGAATGTGTATTCTGCTGTGTTGTTGGGTGCAATATTCTATATATGTTCATTAGCTCGAATTAGTAATTGGTAACAGTGTTGTACAAGTCCTCTGTTTCCTTTTCTATATAGATGTTTTATCAATTATTATTAGTTGTGTGTTGAAGTCTCTGTTATTGTAGATCTATTTTCCCCTTCATTTTTTTTTCCAACCAAACTGTATCAAGTTTTATAAAAGATACGTTTCATAAGCAATCATGGTATTTAAGGCAGGACATGGGCAGATAATCGTCAACATCATTATACAACAACTTTCAAATTCCCTTCTTCAATGGACTACCAAAATCAGAAGGCCACTAGATAACCCAATGAATGGGATTTCCAGGAAGATGGCTGAATAGAGTAGCTCAAGATTAGCCCTGCTCCATGGAAAAGTTAGAGAAGGACAGGAGGGCAACTGAGGCAGCGATTTGGGAGTGCGGCTGACCTGGGAGAGCCTTCAGCACCTCATAGGACACCCTGGTAGTACAGGCTGAGGAACTGACAGGCAGAAAGCTGGAGCCTGGTGCTGAGACCAGTGGGAATGCACAGATGGGAGCCAGGGACCAGGAAGTAAGCCAGACCGCATTCCTTTGGCGCACTACCCTCACCAACGCCGCCCTGTGACCGGCGACTCACCCCACACCCCATGCACCTGAACCCACTTACCAGCTCCCATGCACTGCACCCCCACCCCACCAGCTCCTAGAGCATGTACCTGTTGCACACCCCCACCCAAGTGCAGCCCAGCCCACCTCTCCTACACCCCTCCCAGGCACTACCTCCCACTCCCTGCATCCTGCAGGCTATTGCCAGCCCATAAAGACTGCAGGCACTAACCTCCATACCCAGGCTACCCCTGTCCCCCTATGCATAGTGTCATACAGCCTCACCCCGCCCCCACTGAACTCTGCGCATCAGTTTATGGCACTCCTAGGCCCCTGCATGCGCACGGGCCCCCAATCACATCAGTCAGCTCTGGGAGCTGCACTTTACAACAGTCCTAGAACCGTACATGGGCACAGCCCTCAGCCACACTTCCCAGCTCTGAGAAAGTGCTGACCTGCATAGGTGGGTCACATGCACACCCAATCCACAAAGGCATAATGCTGAACTGCTGTCACAGCTTTACACGTACGCACAAAGGGCCCCGTGCCTTAGACAAGCGCACAGCAGGGTTATGCCCCCAGACTGGTCTGTCCTCACAGCTACATCCTCCCAGGCCACTGGGTGCTCACGTTCACCAGTATTAGCATAATATCCCCAACCTGTGCCTATACCTGCCCTGAAACAAATCACCGCAATGAGTGCCCCACCCCGTACCCTGCTCCCTGCTGTACAACCATTTGCAAACACAAGGCCTTAGACTACTGAAAGAAATCAACTCCCAAAGTAAATCATTCAAGATATTTACATGCCACGAAGATAGCAGAAGATCACTAAGCATATCACAATGTAGGCAGATAAAGCTCTGCCTAATGACCAAACTAAAACACCAGAGGAGACACAGATGTTGGAACAACTAATCAAAGATGTTCATAGAACTCTACCTAATAAAATAAATGGGATAGGAAATGACATAAAGAAGATCAAGAAGACAGTAAAAGAGCATAAAGAGGAATTTGAAAGAATAAATAGAAAAAATAGTGGATATCAAAGAGGTTAAAGACTCTGCTGACCAAATAAAGAACATACCAGAGGCACACAACACCAGATTTGAAGAGACAGAAGAAAGAATAAGTGATATAGAGGACAATAACTGACTTGGAGGACTCAAAAAAATGGCAAAAAAGATGGGAAAAATTGAATTGGATCTCAGGGAAATGATAGAAAAAACAAAGTGCACAAATATAAGAATCATTGGTGTCCCAGAAGGAAAAGAGAGGAGTAAAGGGCTAGGAAGAGTGGTTGAGGATATAGAGGGGGTAAACTTCCCAACCCTCATAAAGGACATAAATATACAAGTCAAAGAAGCCCAATGAACTCCAAACAGAATAAATCCAAATAGGCCTTCCCGAAGACACATACTAATCAGTCTGTCGAATGTTGAAGAGAAGTAGAAAATCGTGAAAGCAGCAAGAGAAAAACATTCTCCTACATACAAGGGAAACCAAATAAGATTAAGTTCACACTACTCATCTAGCACCCTGGAGGCGAGAAGGCAGTGATATGATGTATTCAAGATCCTGAAAGAGAAAGACTTCCAGCAAAGAAAACTGTATCCAACCAAATTGTCCTTCAAAACTGAGGTAGAGATTAAAGTTTTCACAGACAAAGAAGTCCTGAAAGAATCTATCAACAAGAGAGCAGCCCTACAAGAAATACTAAAAGGAGTTCTGGTTGAAAAAAAAAGATAGGAGAGGAAGGTCTGGAGGAGGGCACAGAATTGAAGAGTACCACTAAGGGTAATTTAAAGAATAAAAAGAGGAAGAGGGAAAGGAATATATAGATCTGACAAGTAAAATGAAAAAGATAAGATGGTGGATTCAGGAAATGCATTTTCAGTAATAACTTTGAATGTTATAGGATTAAATTACTAATTAAAAGATACAGATCAGCAGAATGGATTAAGAAACATAATCCAGTTATATGCTGCTTACAAGAGACTCATCCTAGACACAAGGATACCAGTAGTTTGAAAGTGAAAGGTTGGAAAAAGATTTTCCATGCATGAAAAAAGATTTTCCTCCTCTCTCAAAAGAGAGCAGGAGTAGTTATACTAATATTGGACAAAATAGACTTTAAATATAAAGTCATCATAACAGACAAAGAAGGACATAATATACTAATTAAAGGGTCAATTCACCAAGAAGATATAACAATCATAAATGGTTATGCTCCCAATCAAGGAGCTCCAAAGTGTATGAGCAGACATTGGCAAAACTGAAGGAATTGACGCACAAACAAGCCACACTGACTCAGGAAGAAATAGAAGATCTCAACAAACCAATCACAAGTAGAGAGGTTCAATCAGTTATCAGAAATCTTCCTACAAAGATAAACCCAGGGACAGATGGCTTCACAGGGTAATTTTGTCAAACATTCCAAAAGAGAACTAACACCAATCTTGCTCAAACTTTTCCAAAATATTGAGGAAAAGAGAACTCTACCTAACTCATTTTATGAAGCTAATATCATTTTAATACCAAAACTGGGTAAAGAAGGGATAAGAAAGGAAAACTACAGGCCAATCTCCGTAATGAATACAGATACAGAAATTCTCAATAAAATATTAGCAAATCGAATCCAACAATACATTAAAAGAATTATACACCATGACCAAGTGGGGTTTATACCAGGAATGCAAGAATGGTTTAACGCAAGAAGATCAATTAGTGTAATACAGCACATTAACAAATCAAAAGGGAAAAATCACATGATCATCTTGATTGATGCTGAAAAAGCATTTGACAAAATTCAGCATCCTTTTCTGATAAAAACACTCCAAAAGATAGGCATTGAAGGTAACCACCTCAATATGATAAAGGGAATAGATGAAAAACTGATAGCCAGCATCATATTCAGTGGAGAGAGACTGAAAGCTTTCTCCCTAAAATCAGGGACGATACAAGGATGCCACTGTCACCACTATTATTCAACATTGTGCTAGAAGCTCTAACTAGAACAATCAGGAAGGACAAGGAAACAAAAGTCATCCAAATTGGAAAGGAAGAGGTAAAATTCTCATTATTTGCAGATGATATGACACAATACTTGGAAGATTCTGAGAAATCTACAGCAAAGTTACTTGAGCTAATTAACAAATTCAGCAAAGTGGTGGGTTATAAACTTAATGTGCAAAATTCAGAACATTTCTATACACAAGCAATGACCTAACTGAGGAGTCAGTTATGGACTAAAAGAATCAAGGAATGAACTTAACTAGGGACATAAAGGACTTGTACACAGACAACTACATTGCATTGATAAAAGAAGTCAAAGAGCCTCTAAATAGGTGGAAATACTTTTTCTACTCGTGGATAGGAAGGCTAAATATAGTTAAGATGGCAGTTCTCCCCCAATTGATCTATAGATTCAACACAGTACCAATCAAAATTCTAACAACCTACTTTGAAGATTTGGAAAAGCTAATTACCAAATTCATCTAGAAGAGAAAGAGACCCTAAATAGCTGAAGTCATCCTAAAAAAGAAGAACGAAATGGGAGGATTACGCTCCCTGACTTTAAAACCTATTATAAAGCCTTAGTGATCAAAACAGCATGGTACTTGCACAATAATAGAAGCATTGATCAGTGGAATCTAATTGAGAGTGCGTAAATAGAACACCAAATCTATGGTCAACTGATTTTTGCAAGGCCCCCAAAACGTCTGAAATGGGGCAAAATAGTCTTTTCACTACTTGGGCATGGAAGAACTGGATATCAATAGCCAAAAGAATGAAGGAGGACCCCTATCTTACACCCTACACAAAAATTAACTTAAAATGGCTCAAACATTATATATATATATATATATATATATAGTTAAACATATATATATAATTTTAAATATAAGAACTGCACCATAAAGCTTCTAGAAGAAAATGTACAGAAACATCTCTAAGACCTAGTAGTAGGAGGTAGCTTCCTAAACTTTACACCCTAAGCACAAGCAACAAAAGAAAAAATAGATAAATGGGAACTCCTCAAAATCAAATGCTTTTGCACCTCAAAGACTTTGTCAAAAAGGTGAAGAGGGCGGGCCACGGTGGCTCAGCAGGCAAGAATGCTTGCCTGCCATGCCGGAGGACCCAGGTTCGATTCCTGGTGCCTGCCCATGTTAAAAAAAAAAAAAAAAGGTGAAGAGGCAGCCAACTCAATGGGAGAAAATATTTGAAAATCACATATCAGACAAAGGATTGATTTCTTGTATATACAAAGAAATCATTCAACACAACAAAAGAACAAACAACCCAATTATAAAATGTGCTAAAGATATGAATAGGCATTTTTCTGAAGAGCAAATACAGATGGCTCAAAAATACATGAAGAGATGCTCATTTTCTTTGACTATAAGCAAAATGCAGATCAAGACTACAATGAGATAGCACCTCATACCTATAAGAATGACTGCTATTAAACGAACAGGAAACTATAAATGTTGGAGAGGATGTGGAGAAACTGGGATACTTAGGCAGTGCTAGTGGGAATGTACAATGGTGCAGCCACTGTGGAAGACTGTTTGGTGGTTCCTTAGGAAACTAAATATCAAGTTGCCCTATGACCCAGCAATAGCACTACTTGATATATACCTAGAAGAGCTGAGCAACGGCACAGACATTTGCTCACCGATGTTCATAAGCAGCATTATTCACAATCACCAGAAGATGGAAACAAACTAAATGCCCATCAGCAGACAAATAGATTAACAAAATGTTGTATATACATACGATGGAATAGTATGCAGCAGTAAGACAAAATGACATCCTGAAGCACATGACAAGATGGATGAGCGTTGAGGACATAATACTGAGTGAAATTAGCCTGACACAAAAGGATAGATACTGTATGATTCTACTATGACCAGCATAAAGGTTTATCAGAGGCTTATAATACAGAATATAGGGGACTTAGAGATACATAGAAGCTAGAGATGGGTGAACCATTAGCTAATGAGGTTGAACTCCAATGTAAGGGAATACATAGGAGTGAAGGTGGTTCTTTAGTGGGTTTAGAAGTAATACATATTGAAGAAGAACAGGATTGAAAGGGCTATAGACCTACGTGTCCCACTGATTAACACTGGAAATGTGAATTGGTTCTCACAAGAATTACTTCAAAGGTATGATTCTTTTTATTTTATTTTTACTTTTTTAAATACAAAAAAACATCAAATAAACACAACCATTCCTATTTTGATGATTCCATTCTACATATATAATCAGTAATTCACAATATCACCACATAGTTGCCTATTCATCATCTTGATCATTTCTTGGAACATTTGCATCTATTCAGAAAAAGAAGTAAAACAAGAACAGAAAAAAAAATTATGCATACCATACCCCTTACCCCTCCCTTTCACTGATCACTAGCATTTGAAACTAAATTTATTTTAACATTTGTTCCCCCTATTATTTATTTTTATTCCATATGTTCTACTCATCTGTTGACAAAGTAGATAAAAGGAGCATCAGACACAAGGTTTTCACAATCACACAGTCACATTGTGAAAGCTATATCATTACACAATCAAAAGATATGATCCTTGTATAAAGAATATTTAAGTCCAGAGTGTAGGGGAACAACTACTATTGCATGCTATGAGCTGTGTTCAAAAGGAAACCATCAGCACTACCGGAGCAACAGCAGAGATAGATAATGGGGGGAGGGACAAGAGTTAAGAGGAGGTTTAAATTTCATATTTGGCAAGGGTGTGTTTATTGGTTTGCTTTCTCTTGAGGACAATGAAACTATCTAAAATTGAGAATGTTGATAGACTGTGGACTTTGGGCCCTATACATGATGCCTGAAGAATGCAGGTGGCTGAAGGATGCACTGGCCGAGAAGTAGATTGGCGAATGATGGTGTATACTTATGAATGAAGGTTGTGCTGCTGTAAAAAGAATAGAGTGTTGAGGCATGCAATGATGTAAATGAACATGTGAGACATTTGATGAGACAAAATAAGCCAGAAACGAAAAACAAGAATGATATGGTCACCTTTAGAAAATGCTTATGAGAAAACAGGGGTCTAGATTGTAAGCTTTTAGAGCAGATATGGTAAGTCCTGAGTGGTGATTATTATTTCTGGAATTTGAGAGGCTGTTTTATATATATAACCTGATATTTAGAGATAAGAACAAAACCAAACAGGTTGGGATTAAAGTAATTCAGAACATAGGGGTATGAAAGACAGTTTCTATATTTTAAAACCATACATACTCTTTGAGACTAATGGAAAAAAAAGGTTTATTTGGTCTGGAATTGAAATTTTCTGTAGTGCATACTCTAATTCAACCTATCTGTATAGCTCATTTGAACAATTGAAACACAGAGAGCACAGAATAAGAAAGAGGTCCTTTAGTCTTGTCTAGATTATTGTGATGCCTGGATAAATCCTAGAGTATATTAAGCAGATAATCAAAAAGTATTGGCAAAGTCCCCTGAGGGAGGGGAGAAAGAATATGGAATTATTAAACCTAACCATAAGGTGATCCCCTGATACTTTGTCAAACTTTAGGGACACCCAAATCAATAGACCATGCCCCTGATTATGAGGCTTACTCTTGTGAAGCTTATGTAAGTAGCACAAAAGTTTAGATTACCTGTAGGCATGTGTAAGGGTTACTTCTGGAGGACCTCTTTTGTTGCTGAGATGTGGCCTCAGTCTCTCTAAGCCCAACTCGGTAAGTGAAATCATTGCCTTCCCCCATATGTGGTACATGACATCCAGGAATGAAAGTCTCCCTGGCAATGTGGGAGATGACTCCCAGCGATGAATAATGACTTGGCACTGTGGAATCAACAATTCCATCCTGACCAAAATGGGAAAAAAATGTAATTAATAAAGTATCAGTGGCAGAGAGAGTTCAAATAGAGTCGAGAGGCTACTCTGGATGTTGCTCTTACACAACCTTCAGTTAGACCTTGCTACCTCTCATAACCTGCCAACCCCCACCCAGGACCATTCCAGCCAGTCCTAAAGAAAACCTATGACATTATATAAGATTCCACAAGGGTTCCATGCAGTAGAGTAACTTTCCAGAAACCTATAACCTCCAGATGGGTCCCTGGTCCAGAGAAGTCCTAAAACCTAGCCCAGCCTCTCTAGAACATCAGATAGTTCCATCTCCCTACCCCATATTAGTGACAGACCCTTCCAATATGGAAAATTTAGAATTGCCATAGCCCAAATACCCCTAAGAGAGGGGTGGAAAGATCAAAGGTGGTGGTGGAGATATACAGAAAAAGGTGGGATTTGACAAATGAGTATGAATGCTGAATCATTAAATTGATATCTCTTTTAGTCTTCAGTATTTTAGAGCAGCTAGTAGTAAAAACCTAAAATTGTGAAATTGTAGCCTATGTCAAACTCTGAAATATGTTCTGCAACTAATTGTGGTACTGTGCTTCGACATTTATAGCTTTGTTGTATATATGTTATTTTTCACAAAAAAAAAGAAGGAGGAAAAGTCGATTGTGATGATAAAAAGTATTTAAACTCTCTAGCCTCCTATATTCTGGAACAGCTAGAAAGAAAAACCTTAGAGGATTGTATGGTAGCCCATGACAGACTCTGGGATCTGTCCTGTAACTACTTGTTGAAGCGTGCTTTGATAACTATTGTTTTTTTATTTCTTTGCTTTGTATATATGTTATGTTTTACAATAAAAAAGTTAAAAATAAAAAAATACACAGCTATATGATGGTATATTGAACCATTGTACACTTTGAATGATTATATGGTTTGTGAATATATAATGAGCATCAATAAAAAAATAATTAAAAAAAACCCCAATGAACTCTTCATTTGGTACTCTGAACAGGGGAAGTTTAGAGTGAGGGCTGACGTTTCACATTTAGCATATTGTTTGACATCTTTTCACAGGCTGACCCTTAGTTTCTGGAAGTGAAATGAAAATGGCAGAAATATCAGTTTGAAGATCCACATCCTAAACAAAGACTCCCTACTCTTTTGTGGGATGCTATTTCAGGGGCATCAGTGGAAAGTCCAGGACAATTGCCTGATATTCTGGTAATTTCTTGGGGTCAGGCCCCCAGTGAGTCAAGTCTATGCTGAAGGCTGAGAAGGAGAAGAGGACATGAGGACATAAAAAACGAATTTTAGTTTTTCCATACCACAAGGCATTTGTGCCAAGGTTGCTAATGTATATCAACATCAGGGAATCCAATATTCTTGAAGTAAAGATGAAATAAATCTAGAAGGGGACGGTGTTTTCTCCCATCTTAATCCAGCTTTGTAGACATTCTATTAGTGACATTTGTCCCTTCCCCAAATAACAATGAAGTGTTCTGTGTGCTAACAACATAGCTTAAAAAAAAAAAAGTAAAACAAAATTCTGCATTTTTATGAAATTTGATTAAAAAAATAGTATTTCAAATTGTAGAGTCACCAAAAGTACATAGTTATCAAAAATGCACACGCTTCATTTGGCATCTCCAGCAGCTTTGGCTTCCTGTGCCTGGTCTGTTTTGGAATCTCCATTTTCTGCAGTGTTATTCCCATCCTTGCCAGTATCAGCTTTCCTCTTTTTCCCTTTGGATACCTTTTCTATTTTCTTTGCAGGGGTCTTTTTAAGTTTGGGTTTTGGCTTTGGAGGAGCAGGTTTAGCAGATAACCTCGCAGGTTTTCTCTGTGGTTCATCTTTTACCTTGGCTTTATCTCCTTTAGCATCCCTTTCAGCTTTTCTCTTGGGCATGATAGCAGCGGCGATGGGACATAGGTACTGGACGCTGGGGTGCAGCAGCATGTGAGCTTTGGTCCGTCCAGGGGTTATTCTCACATCTTCCTATTTTCCCTTTCATTTTTGCTTCATATATTCTGGGGCTCTGTCGTGAGGTGCATGTATGCTTATAATCTTTACATCATCTTTCTAGATTGAACCTGTTATCAATCTATAATATCCTTTGTCTGTTGTCATAGTTTTTGACTTAAAGTCTATTTTGTTTGACAATAACATAGCTTCTCTGGTGTTTTTTAGTTACTATTTGCATGGGACATCTTTTTACACCCTTTAACTTTCACCCTCTTTGTTTCTTTGTCTCTAAATGAAGTCTCTTGTAGATAGTATACAGATAGATCATACTTTTTCATCCACTCTGCCACTCTCTGCCTTTTAATAGGAGAGTTTAATCCATTGACATTTAAGGTAATAACTGAGAAGAGAGGATTTATTTCTGCCATTTAGCTATTTATTTTTCTATGTCTTGTATGTTTTTTTTTGTTCCTTGATTATTCTATTACTGTGTCTTTTTTTGTATATAGTCACTTTTTTGTAATGTGTCATTTTGATTCCCTTCTTTCCTTTTCTTTATTTTTTTTAGTTGTTTCTTACTGTTTATTACCTTTATAGTTACCATTGACATCTTAACCTAATAAAACCTAGTTTTACTATTACTAACCATGTTTCAGTAGTGTACAAACTCCCTACTATCTCTATCCCTCTCCCTTTATATTTTTTTATTGTCTCAGTATATCTTCATGCATTGTAACATGGATTTTAAATGTTATTTTACATATTTTTACGGAGAAAAAGCACTAACACCCCCAAAATTCAGTAATATAGGATTTTTTATTTTTTACCTTTACAAATGTTCTTTATTTTTTCTTATGGCTTTGAGTTATTGTCTCATGCCCTTTTATTTCAACCTGATGATTCTTTTTAACATTTCTTGTAGAATGAAGTAGATAATCTGACCCTATAAAAAATCCCTGAGGGCTCCTTAGTAATAACTGACAAGCTGATTCTAAAACTCATAGAAATGCATATTTTTGAAAGATAATTTTCTCTTTCAATTTTTTAAAACTTTTTTTATTGTATAATATAACATATGTACAAAGCAAAGAAAGAAAAAGTTATAATTTTCGAAGCACATTTTAACAAGGAGTTATAGAGCAAATCCCAGAATTTGTCATGGGCTGTCATGGAAATATTATTAGTGATTCAACAGACATACTCATTTGTTAAATTCTATTTTCTGTTATACCTCCTCCTTCTCCTTTAATCTTTCTCCCAATTTATAGGGATCTTTGGGAAATACCTGTTCTGACTTCCTTATCTTGAGAATGGGTGTCCACACTAAAGGATAGGGGATGAAATTAATTGATGATCTTGGAGAATCTCGTTCCTCTGAGTTTCAGGATTTATCTGACCTAGGAACCCTTTGAGAATTAAAATGTCCCAGGAAGGCAAATCTAGTGCATGAAACCTTTGTCGAGTCTCAGTTTGAGCCCTAGGTGTTCTTAAGAGTCAACAGAAGTGATGTTGATTGGTGTTTAGGAAACCATGGCAATTAGCCTATGATTTAGCTATCTTAACTGAAGCTTGCATAAGAACAGCCTCTAGAACAGCCTCTTGACTCCATCTGATCTCTCTTGGCCACTAATGTCTTATTTTATTATACTTTTCCTCCTTTTGGTCAGAAGCTTTTGTCAATCCCATGATGTCAGGGAATCCTTAGAACTCATCCTTAGTACTCATGCCGCATGTTATCAGGGAGATTTTCACCCAGAGTGGCTTGTACCATACGGGGCCAAGGCCAACAATTTTCCTTGCAGAGTTGGACTTGGAGAGAGAGAGGCCACATCTGAGCAACAAAGTGTCTCCCTGGAAGCAACTCTTAGGCCTCATAGTCTTAGCTTTTCCCCTACAGAAATAAGTTTCATAAGAGCAAGCCTCAAAATCTGGGACTTGGCTTATTTTCTTGTGAGTCCCCAGTGGTTGGGAGGGTATCCAGGGTTTCCCAGGGTTTCCCAGATGGGAAAGTTTAATAGTTCCACATATATATGTGTGTGTGTGTGTGTGTGTATGTATTTTTTTTTCCCCTTCAGATCCTCAAGGGACTCTACCAATACTTTCAAAATTATTAACCCACCATAGTCTGAGATGTATCCTAGTATAATATTAAGCTGTAGAGAATTACAAGGCCTCGTTCCCATTCTGGATTCCAGGAGTTTGGATTGTTTAGATGAGCTATCCAGAGAATTGATTTAGATTGATACAGAAAATTTAGGTTCTGAACATAATAAACACCTCTGCCTTTGATCTCATATAGTAGCTGAAGGTCTAGAGCACATACACTATATCATCTTTTACCCTGTATTCTTATTTACCTTAGACTCAGCCAGATTGGCTTTGTTTTAAACTCTAGTTGAGGCCTGATTTCTTTTTCAGTTACTTTAACTGTTTTTATATATAGTTATGCTAACTTTCAGGTTTGCAGACTCCATTTCTGTGTCCTAGATGTCAAAGAGCTTTTCAAAGTTCCAGGGAAATACCAGCTGGTACACATATAGCTCAGTGTTTCAGAGTCTAGAAATACATCCACAACTTCAGACCAAATGTGGCTTCTATAAAGGCCCACAAACTAGGCTCTCATTTTTTTATAAGTAGTTTCTGAGAGAGAGCTTAGCATATTTGTTCTTTTGTTTCTGGCTTATTTTGCACAGCCCATTGTCCCCAAGGTTTTTTCAGTTCATCATATGCCCCTTAATGTCCCTTTTTGTAGCCACATCAGATTCCATCGTATAAATGTATCACCATTTGCCATTGTGCTTCTCAGCCATTGTATTCTTCTGCTCCCTCCGTCTATTGGGCAGCACGGTTAACGTCCAAAATAAACAAACTATGTCTTACAATATCTTCATTTGGTTGTATGATCAGCCGGACTCTCAATTTTAGATAATTTTCATTGGTCCATAATGACAAAGAAATGGCAAACAATGTCATTTGTTTGCCATTTCTTCAACTATCACATCAAAATTAACCCTTATCATTTGTACCTCCTCACCAGTTAGTTGCCCCTGGTAGTGCTGGGGTACTTTTGATGTTTACGTTTTACCTATTGGGCACAGCATGCATTTTTAGTTTTCTCTACTATTGATTGTTTGCCACTATCAAACCACTGAAATAGTTCATATGAGAACTTATTTACAATCATTAATCATTGAGATACATGCAGTATATACATCTCCTTTCAGTCATATTCACTTTCAGTATGGCAATGTTTAACTTATAAATCCGCTTATTAGTTATCATCACTTGTGTCTGTTCCTTTACATTTAGATTCAGCCTCTTCGGGTAGCCTTTCCTCTGTCTCTAGCTTTCGTGTACCCTTAGGTCTGCTATATTCTACAGTGTAACCTCTGAGATTACCTTTATGTCCTCAAGGTCCATCTACGTTGTCATATGTTTTGGCACATCATTTAGTCTTACTGCTGCATAATATTCCATTGTATGTAGACTACATTTTGTTTATCCATTCGTCTGTTGGTGGGCTCTTGGATTGTTTCCATCTCTTGGTAGTTGTGAATAGTGCCAGTGTGTGCATCGGTGTGAAAATGTCTGCTCGTGTCACTACCCTCAGCTCCTTTGGTTATATACCGAGTATTGCTGTTGCCAGGTCATAGGCCAACTAGTATTTAGTTTTCTGAAGAATCACCAAACTGTCTTCCACAGTGGCTGCACCATTATACCGTCACAGCAACAGTAATAAGTGTTGCTGTTTCTCCACATCCTCTCCAGCATTTGTCATTTTGTTTGTTTAATAGCAGCCATTCTTATAGGTGGGAGGTGATATCTCATTGTCTTAATTTGCATTTCCTTTATAGCTAATGAAAATGAACATCTTTTGATGTGCTGTTTTTTCTTTTTTTAAAAGCAGTTTTATTGAGATATATTCACATACCATACAATCCATCCAAAGTGCAGAATCCATGCCTTTTAGTATATTCAGAGTTGTGCATTTATCACCTCAATCAATTTTAGAATATTTTCGTTACAACAAAAAGAAAACGTATCCCTTAGCTGTCACCTCTCAATCCCTTTAGCCTTCTACAGCCTTACATAACCATTAAACTAATTCTGTCTCTATGAATTTTTAAATATTTACATTTTATATAAATGAAATCATAAAATATGCAGTACTTTGTACCTGGTTTCCTTCACTTAGTATAATATATATATATATTTTAAATTAATTTTTAGTTTTTTTAAAAAAATATAGCAACAAACTCAAACATTCTTAACAAAAGATCATTCCATTCAAGATATATAATCAGTAATTCACAAATCATCACATAGTTGCATATTTATCATCACGATCATTTCTTAGAACATTTGCAGCAATTCAGAAAAAGAAATAAAAAGACAACAGAAAAAACTCATACATACCATACCCCATAGCCCTCCCTTTCATTGATCACTAGCATTTCAGTCTACTAAATTTATTTTAACATTTGTTCCCCCTGTTATTTATTTTTATGCCATATGTTTTACTCATCTGTTGATAAGGTAGATAAAAGGAGCATCAGACACAAGGTTTCCACAGTCACACAGTCACACTGTCAAAGCTGTATCATTATACAGTCATCTTCAAGAAACATGGCTACTGGAACACAGCTCTACATTTTCAGGCAGTTCCCTCCAGCCTCTCCACTACATCTTGACTAACAAGGTGATATCTATTTAATGCGTAAAAATAACCTCCAGGATAACCTCTCGACTCTGTTTGGAATCTCTCAGCCATTGACTCTTTATTTTGTCTCATTTTGCTCTTCCCCCTTTTGCTTGAGAAGGTTTTCTCAATCCCTTGATGCTGAGTCCCAGCTCACTCTAGGATTTCTGTCCCACGTTGCCAGGAAGGTCCATACCCCTGGGAGTCATGTCCCAGTAGACAGGGGGAGGGTGGTGAGTTTACTTGTTGTGTTGGCTGAGAGAGAGAGGCCACATCTGAGCAATAAAAGAGGTTCTGTTGGGGGTGACTCTTAATTCTAATTTTAAATAGGCTTGACCTATTCTTCATGTGCTTTTTTAACCATCTGTATTTGCTCTTCAGAAAAGTGCCTATTCGTATCCTCTACCCATTTTATAATTGTGTTGTTTAGAAATATACTAGAGATATGATAGCAAATTTGAAGAAGCAGAAGGAAGAATACTTGTGACTAAGGAGACAGAACAATTGCACTAGAGTGTATAAAAGAACAAATGGCAAGAAAGGTAGAAAAAATGAAAGTGGATCTCAGGGAAATAAAGGACAACAGAGGGTGCACAAATATAAGAATCTTTAGTGTCCCCAAGGAGAAGAGAAGAGTAAAAGGCTGAAAAGGTTAATTGAAGATATAATGGGAGAAAACTTCCCAATCCTTATAAAATACATAAATATGCATAAATACAAAGAGGTCCAATGAACCCCACATAAAATGAATCCAAATACAGACTGTCATATGTTGAAGAGAAGCATGAAGTCCTGAAAACAGTGCAAGAAATTCAATCTACTACATGCAAGGG
>PVIY010001803.1:0-141277 GCA_004026745.1 Myrmecophaga tridactyla | reverse complement strand
AAATTCAAAACTTCACTCATCTCAAGAATTTCTAGTTAAATCATAACATTATTGCCTGCCTTTATGATTTCCCCAAGGGAAAGTGGAGAGAATGCACAAAATCAGTGTAGAGAGTAATAAAATATCACTATACATCGCTTCTGTTACTTGGTGTAGGAAGCTACCTAAATAAAGAGTGAGTATTGAGAAACCAGTTGAACAAAAACATTTGTCATTTTAATACAAAATGATAGAGTGAATATTTAACAGATCAGTTACACATGCATGAAAGAGACATGTCTAAACTAAATATTGAGCAAAATAAATTGGGCAAAACATCTTCCAAAAACTATAGTACTAATATAATTTTAGAAATATTTAGATTGTAAAGTTTTTTCTCTTTAAGATTAAAAGTATAAAAAAATTATAATTGTACTATATATATTTGGTGTAATAATTGACTATATTGAAGACATATATTAGGAGAAACTAGAAAGTATATAACAGCATTTGGCTATTTTAATGAATTTGGCTATCTGAAATGAAACAGGTAGGTTATATTCCACCATGGAAAAATGTGAAGCTTTTAAGCTGCACATTGTAATACTCCAAATAAAGTACATTCCAAAAAGCAAATGTACACATAGAAAAAAAATCTAGAGAGAGGCACATCAAACAGTTAACAAAGTTACCTATAAGTACTAAAATGACAGAGAATTAACCAAAAAACCTCAAACTTGCAAAAAAGGCAAAACAAAATAAAACAAACAAACAAAAAGAATACAATATATGCTTTCAAAACCATTCTGTTTCTTTTAAAATAAAGATTATTAGATTTCCTGGTTCCTGGGAGAGTATACCTGGTTTTGATTTTCTACTTATTATTTCATTGAGGTCCAGAACTGTGATGTTACATATTAATTTATAGATTTGTGTCTGGTGTATAAAATAAGCCCAAATGTTACAGTTTATCACCATGTTGGACATCAGCCCTTATTGTATCTGATGACCAATCTTATCCTCACATCGTTTTCCTGCTAAGCCACCACCCTCCTCCTGCTTCTATGCCTATAAATGCTGAAATCCTCAAACAGTCTTGGAATTAGCTTTACCATTCTTAGTTATTTCCTCATTAGCAAGTTACAAATCTTTGATGTGTATTCTTTTAGTATTTGCATGAATACTATTATTTTAACTTTTTGAAAAACATAACTTTGACAGTTATGGAATTTCCACAGGGAGCTGATGGAGTCAGTGAAGTTACTGCCCTAGAAGTGCACCCAAAGGCTGGAAAAGTCCAGACAGTCTTTCTTTGCTTGAGTGACAGTTTTTTGAAATGTATTTAGTTGGAATTTTATTCCTCTATTTTCCAGTAGGCATTAAGTAAAGTTTTTTCTTTATAATTCAGAAGCAAATACACTTAGTTTCTACACTTTCTGTGACTTTAGTTATTTGCATTGGTTAAATAAGAATCTATTCTCCTTTTGCTAAGATATAATTAGTAAAACCAGTCATGAAACCAACATCATACCTAGTCTAATATTTGAGAATTCTCGTTTACTCACGTATGACAAGCCCACATTTAAGGAACAAATATGTATGTTGAGCCTATGCTTAATGAGTCCTCCATGTCAACTGGCCCAGTTACCTATGGCACATTTCTAGCCTCATTAGTAAGGAAGGCCTTTCCAGAAAGACCAGGGGCCTTAACATATTTTACACCCTTAAAGAAAGTAGAATCCCACCAAACTCATAGGAGAGAGTTTCTTAGACTTGGTTTCCTAACCTTGGGATAAAACAATAAATATATGGTAGTAAAAATTCAGACTGAGCTTCCATGTGAACATTTCCAGACAGAGCTAATTTTCTGGTAGATTCTCAGTAACTTCTTTGACTTCTATATGTTCAAGGAGATTTATATAGTAAATCAACGTCTCTTACTATAAATATATAAATAAACAGACCAAACATAATGTGATCAAGAAAAATCTTTGGAGACTATTTATAGAAACGGTAAGTTTTTTTTAAGAAAAACTATCCACAACTTGGAGAAAGACAAATAAGATATATGATATCCTTTCAATGGCTTACTAGAGCAGTGTTTAACAGGTCTATTTAAGGATTATTTATTTCTTTAGGACAACGTACCTGTGCTTGACTTTGTTATTTGCTATTTGATGAAAGCTCAAAGCTATGAAGTAACATGGTAACTTACAGATTTCTGCCTGATAGAAAAGATGTATCTAAAGGTTTTGATTTATTGCCCTGTAGGCAATAAATAGCTTCAAATCTAAACTAGAAATCAAAATTCTTACTTTTTTTTTAGATAGTTGAGTTACAGAAAATTTAAATTTTAGACCAAATAAAAATCTCTTAATTAAAGTGTGCTTGCATATAGGCACACATACACACATATATACACAACTACATACACATAAACATGTGTGTATATATACTTAGTTTGCCATCTGCTATAGCAATTACCATGTAATGGGTTGGCTTAAAAATAGGAGTTTATCGGCTCACAATTTTAAGGCTAGGAGAGGTCCAAAGCCCAGACGGGAGCAAAGCAATGCTTTCTCCCCCAGGTAAGTAATATTCTGATGCTGGCTGCTGGTGATACTTGAGGTTCCTTAGCTCAACCCCAGCTTTGTGTCACACAACGCTACCTCTCCTTTCTCTTTAGGGTTCTGTTGACTTCAGATTTCCAGCTCCTCCCTGAGGCTTTCCCTCCCTCTGGGTTCCAGTTTCTTTCTCTTTATAAACTCTCCAGCAATCTCCTTAAGACCCAACCTCATTCAGGTGGGCCAACACCTTAATTTAAAGAAGCATCCTCAAGAGATACTATTTACACTGGATTCATACCCACACGAATATGGATTAAGATTAAGAACATGTCTAAATTGGGGTACATAATTCAATCATATGCATATATATATGTATATATACACAGTCACCAAAAGACATGTACAAGAGAGTTCATAGCAGCATTATTTGAAACTGGGAATAATTGGAAAAACACAATATCTATCAAAAGTAAAATAAATATTAACTGTATTATATAAAAATGCTTCTATCAATTGCAAGAAATGTACCACAGCCATGCAATGTGTTAACAGTAGAATGGTTTATGGGAATCCTGTATTTTAGGCACAGCTGTTCTTTGAATCCACAATTTCTCCAAGAAAAGGCAGAGCCTGGTCCCTTCCCCTAGGACTCCGATCCTGTGGATCTGCCCAGCACCAGGACTCTGACCTTGGCCTCCTGGTAGGTACAGCGCTTTGGGAAATAATGCCCTGAGACCGTAGTTTCTAAAACGGTTCCCAGCCAGCAGCCACAGCAGCACCAGGGAGCACATTAGAAATGCAGACCTCAGGCCCACCCCAGATTTAGGGAATCAGACTCTGAGGAAAGGGCACCACCATCCTTTTAACAAGCCTCCAGGTGATTCTGAAACTCACAAAAGGCTGAGAAACCCGACCTTAGGAGAGTTCTTACAAGCAATGCGTGTAAGCTCTGGAATAGGGGAATTCTAACAGCCAGTGGAGATTTGCAAACCAATGCTCTGAATCCTTCCATTGGAATGTAATTGATAATATCATCTCCATAGCCCCTATGTTTTCATCCACCTTTTCTACTCAGGTTCAGAGTCAATAAAGAGTGTGTTTTGTTTTTGTTTTTGTTTTTGTTTTTTTCAGATAGACAAGATCTCAAGTCCTGGCTCCATATTTAACTTCCCTAGACCTTAGTGTTTTCACCATGAAGTGGAAGGAAGGATACTTACTCCATAGAGTGATGAGACATTATCTGGAAAAGCACTTAGCAGGTGTCTGGCACATTGTAGGAGTTGATTTCCCTCTGAGTCTTTTTGCAATAGTTATTGCATTTGGTTTAATTGGGGTCTGAAATGAGATCTCTAATCTTTATAGAAATATAGTTTGAGTGCTTACTCTCCAGACAGCACAAATAAACTCATTTTAAATTCAATAAATAAATAAATAAATAAATTATAGAATGTTATCACCATGGGGTATTACAAAGAATAGGAATGAATGATCTGCAACTACATGCAACAGCATAGATGAAGTTCACAAATAAAATAAGCAAGCAAAGAAGCCAGATAGAAAAGAAATAATGTGTGATTGAATTTATGTAAAGAAAAAAATGGCAGAACTAATCTATGGTCTTAGAAATTAGAATAGCAATTACTTTTATAGGGTTACTAAGTGTAATGGGTTACAAAAGGGAGCTTTCTGGGATTCCGATAATTTTCTATCTCTTGACTTAGTTACATGGTTGTATCCAATTTTGTGACTACTCATTGAGTTTGAAACCTGAGCCATGTGCACTTTGCTTGTACCTGACAAAGGTTTAGCTTACCTTTTGAACACTTCCTAGAAAAGGAGGAAAGATGAAATATTTGGAAAGTGCTGTATTTATGAAAAAATGATATATGAATGTCAATACTTCAAATATATCTCTAGGAGAAACTTATTTGAACTATAGGGTTCTTTCCAAATTATTACCATTCATAATTAAAATAAAAATCAGATCTTTACCTGAATTGTTTTATTTAGATATTATACCAATTTATACTATAGTAATTAGCAGTGTACCTCCATCAAAAAATCTGGAAGGATTCAAGGTTGGATAGCTCCACTACTTCCCCTTCAGTCACTTGTATGGCCTTGCTAAAAATGGTAGGATGATGGTGGGTGATGGTGGACTCCTGTAAACTTAAGGAGGAATCTCAATGAAACTGCTGTGTGTGATGTGAATGAATCAAATTTGCACAGATTCTGTGACTTAGCATGAAGCAATTTATTTGGCAGCATTTTCTTCTTGAGGCCCTTTGGTAAGGGTATCAGAAACAGTTTATTCTTATATTGGAAGGCCAGTAGTACAACTTTAGATTTGAACCAAAGTCTAGGTTAATTTATCCCCTCTGTCATAATATATCAGCAAGGCCCTTGGTTTTCCTTCATATTCCATAAAACATCACACATGATCTACTACAGATGGTCTGCAAAATATCACACATGGCCGACTATCAATAACATCCTATTGATCCTGATGCACAGAGAGCTGCAAGTACCCGAGATGCCCTAGGAGTGCACATGTGCCAGAAAGTGAAAGATAAGTGTTAGAGCTTATTTGCACCAAATATACACTTGTCTTCCCTAGTATGTGCTCAGCGATACTGCACTCATAACTTGAAATCAACCACATTTGTTTTTATACCAAATAAATGAAATTGATAAAGTTAAAAATTAATACTTTCTGCTTTTCCTGGAGAGTGGGATGTTAAACTGGAGAAACTCCATAGATATTGAGGGGCTTACCACATTGATGGAATTTAGGGTTTAGATGGTACAATGATGTGGGGTGTTCTGAATATTCCTCCTAAGAATAAAAGTAAATTTCATTACCTCATACTTCCTGCCACTAAGAAACAAGCACAACATTTTTAGATCATCTGGTATTTTGAAGGCAACATATTATACACTTCAGAATACTGTTCTGCCTCATTTATCACCACTTGTGGAAGGCTATTAGTTTTTACTATGCCACAATGAATTAAAAAAAGAGGGCTCTTAAACCCATCCAAACTGTGAGATAAGTTGCCTTGCCAATTGAGTTGTGTTATCCAGAACTTTTGACAGGGCTGATTTTCCTTGGTGAACAGGGATATAAGGATGCTAAATGGAGTCATGGGCACACTTCCGTAGGGAAGAAGCAATGCAGAGCACCAGGATTCTGGAGCAAAATCATGTCTACTATGGCAAAGAAAAAAATCTACTCTGAAAACTTCTCTTGGCATGCTACTGGACTTTACTAGAGAGAGAGACAAACTGACCAAAGGGCAACAAGTTACCATGAGTCTGAACGGTAATTCATGAGCTGCAGGTTACTAAGTCATGAAGTCATGGGGATTTGCAGAGATTCATCAAGAAATGGAGATTATGCAATCAGGACAGGACTCAAGAGGGTTCAAAGGGGATGAGTAAATTACATGAATAACCTCCTTTATACAAAGAAGCACATTCATTAACTCAGTAAAATTGAAGAATTCTAAACAAGCTATTCCAACACTCTGTGTTGGAAAAGTGTATTTGGAAGCATGAAGAGGGAAATCTATCTTTTTTGCCTTTCCTGTCCTCCACCAGTCAAATCTTACCCCATGGGGAGTTACTACCCTACCCTTTCAGGTTGCATCATTTGGTCTCATGGCAGGCGTTGAGGAAGTCAATCCCACAACATTGGGTACTACTTCAGCTGGAAGTGATAGCAGGATCATGAGACGCTTGTGTCAGCCTCTGGTGGGCAAAACACATGACACATAGAATTGGTCACCATGGTAGCAGCTGGTGTACATAAGCACCTAAAAGACAAGGTCAGGTTGATGGATCTGAGCCCATGCATGAGATGTGACCAGCTTGCATCCTTAACAAGACTCAATAGTCTCACATTGAATTTTAAAAATCTAAGTATATATATTTATGTGTTAAGTATATATTGTTAATAAAAAAATTATTTATTATGTGTCAGGTCCTTTTCTAAATATAAATAAATATTTTAACTCATAATCCCCATAAAAGTTAATGAGGAGGCCCTGGCAATGTGGGAGATGACTCCCGGGGATGAATCCAGACCTGGCACCATGGGATCAACAATTCCATCCTGACCAAAAGGGGGAAAAGAGGTGTAATTAATAAAGTATTAGTGGCAGAGAGAGTTCAAACAGAGCCGAGAGGCTACTCTGGAGGTTGCTCTTATGTAAGCTTCAGGTAGACCTTGCTACCTGTCATAACCTGCCAACCCCCAACCAGGAACATTCCAGTCAATCCTAAAGAACACCTAGGGCAATATTTAAGATTCCACAAGGGTTGCAGACACTGTAGTAACTTCCCAGAAACCTACAACCTCCAGATGGGTCCCTGGTCCAGGTAAGTCCTGAAACCTAGCCCAGCCTCTCCAAAATATCAGATAGTTCCATCTCCCTACCCCTTATTAGTACAGACCCTTCCAATATGAAAAATTTAGGATTGCCATAGCCCAAACAACCCCAAAGAGAGGTATGGAAAGATCAAAGGTGATGGTGGAATTATTCATAAAAGATAGGACTTAACAAATGAATATGAATGCTGAATAATTAAATTGATATCTCTTTTAGTCTCCAGTATTTTAGAGCAGCTAGAACTAAAAATCTAAAATTGTAACCCATGTCAAAATCTGAAGTATGTTCTACAACTAATTGTGGTTCTGTGTTTTGAAATTTATAGCTTTTTAAAATATATGTTATTGTTCACAAAAAAAAGAAGGGAAAAGAAGTCAATTGTGATGCTAAAAAAGTACTTAAACCCTCTAGCCTCCTATACTCTGGAGTAGCTAGAAGGAAAAATATGACAGGATCATATGGTAGCCCATGACAAGGAAAAATAAGACGCTTGCTTTCTAAAAGAAATTTGGAAGTGGTCCCTCATTTTCATGGCACCAGAATAATTTATAGGCCAGTGAGACTATCTGGCCTTTAAAGCATTATTAGAATTCCTCTGTGAAAACTTTTGAGCGTGGTGCTTTTTTTCTGGGGCAATTCCTTAATAATTCCTCTATTTTTTAAATAAGGAAATTGCTTTGTTGAAACTAACTCTGTTGGGTTTAATTTTGGTAATCTGTATTTCCCTAGGAAATTCTCAATTTCATCTAGGTTTTCAAATTTATTTGCACAGCAGACATCTGCAAAGTAGTCTTTTTAGATTACTTATGTTTCAATGACCATTCCCTCCTTGACATTTCTTATTTTGAACATTTGTGCCTTCTCCTGTTTTCTCTTGATCAATTTGCTAGTGGAGGTTTTATTTTGTACTCTGAGTGGTATAAACAGGGTTGCACACTAATCCATTTGTGACATTATATATCTGCAGTGAATGAAAAATTTTTGTGCTTGCTTTATGATGATTTTTTATGCTTAATTATTTTGGAAATTAAAGAACATCTTTTATAAAAATCTATGGATATGATTTATTCTTTACATAGCACAAATTATCATGATTTCAATATATGCCAAATTTTTATAGTAGAATTCAACATCCATTCCTGTAACAACAAAAAAAAAACTCTAAGTAAAATATCAGAAGACTATTTACTTTATATAATGTAATATGAATAGTCATCAGATGACAAAGTCATACAATATGATGAAAAAACCCCAGACATTTCTATTAATTAAAAAAAACAATATAATAATCACTGCTAAGAGTACTTCTATTTACCTGAAAGTATTAGCAAATGTAGAGTAGAAAACAAAATCAGAGCTAAAATATTTTAGCCAATGTAGAAAATTATCAAAATTCCCAGAATAAAAATCTGTCAGTTTGTCAGATTTTATGACATTGGGAATGTCATAAAAATCATTATTTTCCTCTGTTAAAAAGTCACAAATTTTCAAACTCACAAACTGTTACATAAAATATATTTTATCCTTTTGATATTAACTTAGTATTTACTTTAGTATAGTATAGAAACAATATTTACAAAGACATATTTCTCATTTACTTTTCTTTAATTAAAAAGTAGATCACATTCCCGGTGCCTGCCCGTGCAAAAAAAAAGTAGATTACCACCATGCAAAAAAAAAAAAAGTAGATTACCACGTGTTCTAGTTTGCTAGCACCAAAGGCAATATACCAGGAAAGGCTTTTAAAAAGAGGAATTTTATAAGTTGCAACTTTATAGTTCTAAGGCTGAGAAAACATACCAATTAAAACAAGTCTATAGAAATGTCCAATCAAAGGCATCCAGGGAAAGATACCTTGGTTCAAGAAGGCCGATGACATTCAGGGTTTCTCTCTCAAGTGAGAAGGCACATGGCGAACAGGGTCAGGATTTCTCTCTTGGTTGGAAGGGCATGTCGCAAACACGGGTTCAGTTGCTAGCTTTCTCTCCTGACTTCGTGTTTCATGAAGCTACCCAGGAGGCGTTTTCCTTCTTCATCTCCAAAGGTCACTGGCTGGTAGACTCTACTTCTCGTGACTATGTCATTCTTTGCTCTCTCAGAGATCTCTCATCCTCCAAAATGTTTCCTTTTTATAGGATTTCAGAAACTAATCAATACCCACTTAGAATGGGTGGAGGCACGTCTCCCCTAATCCATTTTAACAACCACTCTCGATTAAATCTTATCTCCGGGGTGATGATCTAATTGCAGTTTCAAGCATACAATGCTGAATAGGGATTAGAAGAAATGGCTGCCTTTACAAAATGGGATTAGGATTAAAACATGGCTTTTCTAGGGTACATACATCATTTCAAACCAGCATACCATCACAGGCATAAAGAGAAGTTAATACAAGTTGTGCTATAATGCAAAAGTAAATTGTAATTATGCTCAAAAGATTTTCAAAAAGAAGTCTAAATAAATATTTGTGATTGTGGAAGAGTTTGTGGGATGATAATGCATGTGTAATTATTTATTAATAAGTTAATTTTTAGTTTTATAACTGAATATGCTGAAAATTCAAACTTGCAATTATATGTGGTAATAAATAAAATAAATGTTCTCTTAGCTCACTTTGCCAAACACTTTTAAACTGTGTCAAGTAACACCAGAATTCTCTGATAATCTCAAAGGTGAATTTATGCTGCATATAATTATCTTTGTATGTATGCTCATTAGGTAATATTTGCCAAGATTTGAATACTACACCTGCAAAGAAATGATCAAGACATCACCTTCAAGTTTAAGATAATTTGAGCAGCTAACCTTCAACAAAGTTTTTGTTTCATTTACAGATGACTGAAAATGTCAACTCTCAGAGAAAAGAAAAAACATTGTCATTCTTAATTCCCACCTTCAACAGCACTTCTCAGGTTTTGAAAACCTCCAAGGGGTGTAAAGGGGCCTCGGAGTATTTTAAGAGCATATTATGTCCACATATAGCCTCAATAGTCAATTTGAAATCTTGATAAGTTATGATTTTTCTAGACACATAAAGACAAAATTGACTCAAAGAGAAAATATGAAGAAACTAATAACTGAGGAAAATGTTGAAAAGAATGAAGAATTGTATCCAAAATAAAGTTCTAGAAAAGTATAAAGTTAGCAGTGAGTTCTTTGGAGATTTCAAAGAACAGATGGTTTCAATTATAATCTGTGAGTGCATCACAAAGATTTCTTTAGGGTGCAAAGATACATAAAACTGAATTCGTGAGATGAGCATTTATTATACGAGCATATGAGATTTTTTAAAAAATGGAAAGAGCCAAATAGTAAAACCTCACAAATGCACAGGAACTAGAAAACCTTCAGCACTGGCAGATTGTTCCTATCTGATCTGTCAGTGACAGTCTCTTGTTCCCTGATCTAGTGCCTCTTTTTTATGGGGACTCAATTGCCCTCACCCTTTTATCTATTTTTGTGACTGACATCTCTTGCTTTAGATGCTTTGAATTCAAGCACCTCGTGGGATGTGAGTGGGGTGTCAAACAAGACTGATTTGGAAAGTCATCATCCATTATTTGTCACCTAAATTGAGTAGAATTAATGTGGTTTTTTTTCCATATAGGCCACAGGTGCACAGAGAATAGATTTAATTGCTCAATATTTAAAATTTAGTCATGTACATATCAAAGCCAGAGAAGGATAGTTGAGAAAATAAAAGATAAACATAGACGTGAAAATCCTAAATAAATGCCTAGATAACTGAAATTAAACACTATGATCCACCTAGATCTAGCCCATCAATTAAACAATAATTTACTATTATAGAATCACCGCATCACATTCCAGACCACTAGGCAAAAATGTTCACCATTTTCTTAATAGGCCTCAATAGGGAATTCAATTAAATACAATAAATGTTATTAATTAAAATTAAAATTGGAAAATAAAAAATGAATTCTCAAAGAGCTAATGTGATATTACTTTCATTTACATTAAAATTAGGAGTTTGTTGTCCATATTATTATTTAATCCTTTATTCAGAGAGTCTGAACGAAAAAGAAGAGTGTTAAACCAATGAAGAGAAATAATCTAAATTTTTGTTTTGTTTTTTGTCCAAGCGATATATGCATTATTTTTCATAGAAAAGCCAAAGCAATGATCTGGAAAATTAGTAAAATTAGTGAGTGAGTTCAATAAAGTGGATGCAGAACAAGAGCAGGGATAGCAAAAGACTGCCTGCACACTAAATTTGTTCCCCTGCCAGCGTTTGTAAATACAATTTTATTGGCACACAGCCACATCCATCTTTGTGGTATTTTCCATGGTGGCTTTTGTAAACAGAATTGACTAGTGAGACATAGCCTTTATGAGCCACCAAAGTCTAAAATGCTTAACATCTGGCCCACTACAGTTTGCCAACCTCTGATCAAGTTAAATATCCAAGAATCACATTTTAAGCCAACAGTTAGTAGTTCCAGAAGCAGAGAACAAAGGAAAACCCGGGGAAGAACATTTCTCATACCTAAAGACACAGTGTTCAGCGTACAAGGTGCACCAACAGCTCAGCAGCACCCAGGAAGAAAAACCACACCAATAAAGCACTGTTGTAAAATTCCAGGGCCTTTATCCACATCCTAAAAGTCTCTAGAGAATGAAAAACATTCACATATAAAATTTGCATCAGATTTCTTAATTTCGATGTAGGAAGATAAAAGCTGATGAAATAATTCTAGCCTACAATTTTAAGATCAAGTAAAATAAAGTCATACTTAAACACATCCGGTCTTTACATTCGTAACTCCTGATCACTCAGGGTATGTACCTCATTAAAATTGGGGAGCAAACTCCAACAAGGAAGATATTGGCTCTTGATAAAGGGGATCCAACAGTGGAGAGAAAGGAAGAGAATCCCCAGGATGGTGAAAAAAAGTGGTAATTCTCCAAAGCCAGATGTGCAATAGTCTTTGAAAATAAACAGATTAGAGAGGGGTGGGAGGACAGAGAGACCCAGGACAGATAGATATATCAATAAATAAATTAAAAAAAACTGGAACCGATAGATATACATGAGGATTTGACCATACTGAGAACAATTTTACAGTTCTGTACAGGGTTTTGGTGCTTGTTAGCAGTAGGCATACAGGCATATAGAAAGTGATTGAAGGAGGTGAGGTGACTCCAGGATAAAACAAAACAAAAACCTTCATCAGAGAAATAAAGTGTAAGTGTCCTCAGTACAAGAGTGAAGTGTAAGAGTTCTGTCAATGGCTCAACTGAGAGAAATATTTGTCAAATCATAAAAACATAAACACTGAAATTTGATTTAACCAGGAACTTGGATATAAGTGTTCCAGGAGAACGGATCTAGAAGTGGCGTCACAAAGGGGGAGGATCACTCTATGAGGTTAAGCTTCATTTTCTCTAATGTAAACCTGTACGTAATAAATATCTAACATTAAAAAATGAAAGATACAGCCCTATAATGATATTATTTAGAAATTTGGAGGTAAATATAATGAAAAGAGGAAGGGGGATGGTAAGGGAAGTAATATGCTGGCAAAGAGAGAGAAATTGGCAGATTTATGGTGCTATTAGATATTAAAAAGCAAAATAGAGAATCGCTTAAGAATGTAGGCTCTGTATTCTAATGGCCTATGTTTGGCCCCAACTTGGCCATTTACTAACTGTGAATTCTGGGGAAATAAATAAATCTTTATGTGCTGCCAATTCTTTCCTTCTTAACATTAGGTTACGAGGAGTCAGTACCCAGTGGAGGCATGAAAGAGATTGCACGAACATGCATGTAAGGCATTTATTTAAAATGCATATATCACTTTTATAAAACAGCAACTGTTATTTGTTAAAAGCAATATAAAATATAAAATGAGAAAAGTGTCTTCATAATAAAAATAAAACTATGAAGGAATAATTTGTATTAGTAATGTATAAGACCTAATCAAAAATTTAGAAAATCTTGAGTATGAAATAAGTCCATTTAAAATTGTTATTAATTCTACTAATGAAAGATATGTTTTCATGCTGCTGAATCAGATTATTTTATTAGATGATAAGTGATGAAAACAATTTTCAAGTGATTTTTAAAGAGAATGAAATAATTTTCATAAAATGTTATAGACATTTAGAATACCAATTGGTCCTCAAAGAGCAGGCAGAAAAGGTTAAACCTATATATATAAAAAAAGGTACTAGTGAACATTAAGAATTTTGGTAATTTTTAAGCATTTTCTTAAAATATATTTTAAAAAGTTTTTCCAAATCATTCTCTCAAACGGGCTTCATATTTTTTTTATTGTATCATTATGTTTACCATGACTATTTACAACCCTTGAGATGCTGTCAGATATAATTCCTACAACATCATTAATATTTACGGACTGTGGTTGGTCCTTCAAATGCCAATATCCTTTTTTTTTTTTTTGCGATTGGGCAGGTCCAGAGTGGGTGGCATGGAAGAGTGGTCTGAAATGTACACCTACAACTAAGAGCTTGGTGCAGTCATAAACGCTTGGAAGAGTATGAAAATAATTCTGAACAGTTAAGGAAAGTAACATAGTTCAAAACCCTCCTCTTTCTCACCCAAATGGAATAATTATTGTGAATAGGGGCTGACCTCATAGCAACCACTAACTTTCCATATAAATTGAGAACCTTAAGCAAACAATATGTGACATCAATGGGATTTACAGTCTCACAGTAATTTGGCTGAACACACCCAAAAACATTTGCACCTATGAAAAGGTCCTAGAGCAGACTGGAGAAAAAGTTTGAAAGAACGTGCGATCTTCACTGGTTCGGTCTGGCCCTAATCACTACTGTGTACAGCAGTTGGTTATGAACCCCTTGGCTACACTGCACAATCTCTCCACTTCTCTAAGGGACATGACAACTTTTAAGAGATGTTCTGGAGAAAACCGTGATACAAAATGTCACCACTCTTTTCTGCGGGAGTAATACCTTAAAAGATGCAGAGTAAGAATTTACTTATCTGTATTTTAGAAAAACTTTAAAAGACAGAGTTGGTTTTTTTTTTTTTTTTTTTTTTCAGTTTCAAAGGCAGTTGGTTTGGACAGTTTAGGGATCCTTAGCAGAGAATAGACACTGAGTAACTGGACATAACGTACAACACAGATAACTGCGGGGGTGGACAAGCTAAGGTTGGATGATGACAGGGTAAAGTGGGGCAACAGGGACAGCATTCCGCCATGGCTAGGAGCCCAGTCCAGAGCCCTGCTGCATGCAGTTGAACCCCAGCTCTGTCACTTGCTAGCAGTGCAACTGGACAATTGATTTAGCCCGTGTGTGCCTCAGTTTACTTATCTGTTAGAGATAATGAGAATACCTACTTCTTAGGATTGTAGTGAAAATTGAATTGATTCTTGTATCTAAGGTTGGGAATAATTCCTGATATATATCAAGCAACAGCTTTGTTTCTCTGATGACAAGCACTTTGAAAGAGCATGCAGGTGGACAACCAAAGATATAAATTTCTTGCTCCCCAATATTGCCCAGGTCTGTCTCTGATTATTTTTATTACCCCAGATTTGCTGCACTCTAGCCTTTTATAGATTATTTCACATCTGTGTGAAATACTTCATGTGAAAATTCAAGCAGAGAGCTGACCTCCCTCAAAGAAGGAAAGAGTGGTAAATGATTGCCAGGCACTTGGAACAGTTGAAGAGTTCCAAAAATGCTGCTTGCTAATTCTCGTCCTGAAAGAGGCCAGCTGATGACAATCCTAGAGCTGACGTGTCTCATCTCATATAAATACTCAACCCAAAGTTGTTGTGAAATTTCCAATTTGCAAGTGGCCATAGGGCACACTAAAAAATCATTCACTGAAGAGCAGCAAATTCTGCACCTGGCATAAGATTAGTAGCTGCTTAAGGGAAATGTTATTTCCGGCATTCGATTTTCAGTTTGTTTTATGTTTTCACATCTGTCTAGTGAAGTGGGCTCACATAGTAATCTTTCTGTCATATGTAACAAGATAATATACCTTAAAAATCTGCTAGATGAGACTATGGAAATAAGTATGATTTTTGTTTGTGATCAGTAAGATCTGCAGATGACATTATACTCACAATTTTTATTATAGCCAAACCCTCTAGGAAACATACTTAATGGTCCCAATGGCATCTTCAGCAAAAGTGCAGGATAGAAAGTAATAGGAAACCATTTTCAGGGAATCATCAATTGCACAGGAGTACCATCTAGAAATAAATATTCATAAGTCATTAACAAATTCCAGAATTCCAGCTCAGTTCATGGTTATTCATCAGTAGAGCACGTATACTCGATTTTCTATGAATTATTCATCAGCTTTGTTTATGAACATCTTTAACTGATTAATATAAATCTTGATGAATATTCCTGAACTGTTCAGACCAGAGCATAGATGATAACAAATGAAGTCATGCGTTGATGCTCAGGAGTGTGAGAAGAATGGCTAGTAAAGGAAGAAAAACAAGAAACTGCAATGAGTTTTGCAAATACGGTCTGGTTTAGAAATCCGAGGGCTTAAGTTTTTATTAGTAACACATTGGCAATCAAGATCCAAGTCTTTAAACTATGAGTCTTAGCTACAGACTCAAAAAAGGTGACGCAAGACAGTGCTAGGAAATACGCCGCTGGCATTTCAGAGTTTCTCTGGCCCAAATTTCTGAAACAGGTCTCCAACCTTGACTATGTAGGCCATGCATTTGAATAGTTTCCTTGAATAAGGTGCTTAATTATATACCATGTATATTATATATAATTGATAAGCTGTGGGTTTACAGAAAAATCAGGTGTAAAATACAGAGTTCCCACATCATATACCATCCTACAATCTTGCTTTGGTGTAGGACATTTATTACAAACCAATTATAATCTTAACCACCAAAAAATAACCTTTTTTTTCATAAGAAGCAAAGTTTGTTGATAAGGCATTGTTTTGAAAGTCAGCAGGAAAAGAACATTAAAAAATGAAAGAAAGAAAGAAAAGAAAAAGATAGTCTATGTATTCTTCTGATGTGTTAAATCTTAGCAAAGTCCTAGTGTGTATTTTTGTTTGGTCATAAATTGATTTCCCTAAGTACAATATAGTTCTGCCTTTAATGTGATTTATACAGTATAAAGATGTTTATACTAAAACAACATGTTTTCCTGAAGGAATTGGAAAATAATGCTCCCAGATTATTAGTTGGAATGAACTTGTAAGTCTGAAGGCAGCGATGTTTTTTTTGAATCGTACCTTAGTTGGACTTTATTACTTAGATAGTACTACAGTTTTCCATCAAATCGGAGCAATTAGCAGAATGATGATAGACCCTAATGAAAAGTAGATAAAGAGGAAAATTAGATTATAACAGGAAATAAAAAAAAAGGAAATAGAAACAGCTAGTAAAAACATGAAACAGGGAATCAAGGAAGAACATATTACTGAAAATAGAATTATGTGCTTCGTTTTTATATTCTGGAGGGTAAGCAAACAGTAGAGGGTAAAGGAGAAGACCTCAGAAAGAAAATTTCCCTTTGAAGAGAGCGAGGTACTGAAAGCATACGTTCAAGGCTTGCTCCTCCTAAAACTTTTGTTGATGGCCTGAACCTTGTAAATTGTCTTGACAATTCCTAAAATAAAAGCATATTCTGTTTAGACTAATCAAACTGCCATGCTATATTTTTTGGCATTAATTATATTAGGCTAGCAATTCTTAAATTGTATAATTGCATAATTGTTACAAATTGTAATCAGCTGTATAGATTTTTGAACAAATAGACCCCTGAATGGGAATTCTGAGGGAGAGGGGCTAAGTTTATATGAGTAAATGTGTTCCATATATGATTATGACCCTTTAAAAGCAGTGTTCATTGTCTTGATCCCTGGTATAGTAGATTTATTTGATTAATGACACTTGATTTACACCCTTCCTTGTGCCCTTGACATTTGACCTATAATCTTGTGCTGCTCTTGCACTCTTACTCAGCATCTGGTCATATGACTTACTCTGGCCATTGGGGGGTTGGAAGTATGTAAAAAGCAGAGCTTGAACGAGTGATTGTATGCTTTCGTTTGTGTCCTTGTATCCCTGCCATCACCTTAAGAATATGCTCATGCTAAACAGTTAAAGACTTGTGGGACAGAGCCAGCTGCCCCAGTCTCCTCCTGGCCCTGCGGTAGCAAGCCCAAACAGAATGAGTAGAACCATTTAGCAAAGCCCTGTGTAAATCACTGAACCTCAAGCTCATGGGTCTAAGAAATGCTTGTTTTATTCAAGCCACTGGTTTCAGCCCTTGGGTGCGCAACTTTAGCTTGAGAAAAGAAAATTGATACTCCATTAAAAGCAATAAATTATTTGGGCTTTGATTCCAATTAATGGCTCCTATTGTGATTCTTTGAAAAAAGGTAGACATATAAGAGGGATAAGGAAAATATAGTTAAATGGATGAACACATTTATTGAGAAATAAATATTATTGCCAATTTGGTAATTTTGGTCATTTGAACTATCAAATATGTTTAATACATTATACATCTGGTAAAAATTTCAGTTCCTGATCCTTCAACCATAAATGTCATGTTATATCCACTTAATCTAATAATATCTGTATTAAAAGCAAGCAAAATAACCATTAGGGGTAAAAAAGATGTTTGCAAACTTTATGAATTATTTCATTCATTGATGCTATTATATTTTAAAAATAACATACCTATATATCAGAATTGTTATATACGTAATATATACGATGCTATAGACATTATATTCCTATATATAGCAAATTAGGAAGGTAGCATAAAATATGTTTAAGATAAAATACCTTTAACTGTCCTTGTCAGATGTAAACAATTTTAATATTAAAAAGCATAGTCTCCATTTTATAACATAATAATTGATCTCACACTGTTTTCCAACTTTTTAAAATGAATTTAACGCATCTGTTTGGATGTAATTAAATATTTCTCTTTTCAACAGTATATTAATGGCTGATACATGTTCATGTCTATAGAGAAGATTTATTAAGTATATAGAGATACATTATATATAGAGAGAAGATATACTTTTTATAGAGAGAACACATATAATCATGTATGTAGATAATGTATGCATGTAGACAAGAGAAAGATCCAGAGCATAGCAAACTGCAATCCACACAAGAAATTATGAAGGCACACACAACCCGGAAAGGGTGGTACCTTGTGAAGTGGAGAGCAGGTGTTCTGAAATGAGGGCACACTTAACCATGTGGGCTGCTGCTGAGAATCATCTAGCTTCATTGGAACCCGCTGGAAGGGAAGGAACTCACTTCTGCACATTGGGAAACAAACCATGGAAACCATGTGTTTTTTTTTTTTTAACTTTTGTTTATAATTAATGAAGTGGGTTTACAGAAAAGTCATGCATAAAACACAAGACTCCCGTATTTCACCTTATTAGTAACACCATGCATTGGTGTGGTACATTTGTCACAATTGATGAAAGTGCATTTTTATAATTATAGTATTAACTAAAGTCCATGGTTTAATTTAGGCATCATTGTTTGTGTAGTGTAGTCCAAGGATTTTTAAAAAAGTTTATTCTTTTACCATATATATATATATATACATATACAACCTAACTTTCCCCTTTTAAACATATTCAAAATAAGAACCCTTAATTTCCAATTCCCTGCCCCCACCCCATCCTCCAGTAACCTATATCCTAGATTCTGACATATTAGTTTTATTATTCTAATTATTTCATATCAGTGAGATCACACAATATTTGTGCTTTTGTGTCTGGCTTATTTCATTTAACATGGTGTCTTCAAGGTTTATCCATGTCATTGCATGTATCACTACTTGATTCCTTTTTTAAATGCAGTTTTATTGAGATATATTCACACACCATACAAACTATCTGAAGTGTACAAACACTGGGTCACAGTAGCATCACATAGTTGTACATACAACCCCATGATCAATTTTAGAGCATATTCATTACTCTAGAAAAGAAATAAAAATAAAAAAGAAAACCCAAATCCTCCCATACCCTTTATCTTTCTTATCATCAACTCATAGTATTGGTGTAGTACATTTGTTACTATTGATGAAAGAATATTGAAATATTACTAGTCCACAGTTTGCAGTAGGTCCATTTTTCCCTAAATGCCTCTATTAACTCCTTCTAATAGTGTCAACCATTTGTTCCATTTCATGAAACATCTTTTTTTTGTATTTGTACAGTTAATCGTAGGCATTATCCACAACAAGTTTTACTGTGTTATATATTCCCATGTTTTAACTTTAAACCTTCTGGTGACATACATAAACTTCCCCCTTCCCACCATATTCATATGCCATTTATTCTAACAATCATGTGCTACCGTCTCCTCTGTCCATTTCCAAATGTTTAACTTCACCCTAGTTAAACATTCTGTGCATGTGAAGTAACTGCACCCTATTTTTTAGCTTCATTCTGTCTCCTGGTAAACTGTATTCCATATTTATGTCTATGAGCTTACATATTATAATTGATTCATATCGGTGAGATCATGTAATATTTGACCTTTTGTGTCTGATATTCCACTTAATATAATGTCCTCAAGGTTCGGCCATGTCCTTGCGTGCTTCAGGACTTCATTCCTTCTTCCCACTAAATAATATTCCATAGTATGCATACCACATTGTTTACCTATTCATCTGTTGCTGAACTCTTGGGTTGTTTCCATCTTTTGGCAACTGTGAATAAAGTCTCAATGAATATCGGTGTATAGTTCTCTGTTTGCATCACTGCTTTCACTTCTTCGGGGCATATCCTGAGTAGCTGGATTGCCAGGTCATAAGACAACTCTATACTTGGCTTCCCGAGGGACTGCCCAATTGTTCTCCACAGTGGCTGTACCATTTTACATTCCCATCAGCAGTGAATGTGTTCCAATTTCTCCACATCCTCTTCAACACTTATAGTTTTCTGCTTGTTTAATAGCGGCCATTCTCGTAGGTGTGAGATGATATCTCATTATGGTTTTGACTTGCATTTTCCTAATGTTTAGTGAAGCTGAGCAACTATTCATGTGCTTTTCAGCCATCTGTATTTCTTCTTTGGAGAAATGTCTACTAGTGTCATTTTCCCATTTTTAAATTGGGGTTGTTTGTATTTTTGATGTTGAGTTGTAGGATTTCTTTATATGTACTGGATACAAACCCTTATCAGATATGTGGTTTCCAAATATTTGCTCCTGTTGAGTCAGTTGCCTTTCCCCCGTTTTGACAAAGTCCTTCAAAGCACTAAAATAGTCAATTGTGAGGAGTTCCATTTATCTATTTTTTCTTTCACCGCTTATGCTTTAGGTGTAAAGTCTAAGAATCTACCCCCCCCCCATCATGAGATATCTTAGATTTTCCCTGCATTTACTTCTAGGATTTTTATTGTACTGGTTCTCAAATTTAAGAATTTATTCCATTTTGAGTTAATTTTTTAATAGGGCATGAGATATGGGTTTTCTTTCATTCTTTTGATTATGGATATCCAGTTCTCCCAACATTATTTATTGAAGAGATTCTTTAGACCTAGTTGAATTGGTTTAGGAGCTTATAAAAAAATCAATTGATCATAGAGCTAAGTGTCAATTTCTGAGCTCTCAACTTGATTCCACTGATCAATATGTCTATCTTTATGCCAGTACCATGCTGTTTTAAACACTGTGGTTTTAAAATATGCTTTAACGTTAGGAAGCGTAACACCTCCCACTTCATTCTTCTTTTTCAAGATAACTTTTGGCTTTGAGGTCCTTTACCCATCCAAATAAAATTGATAATTAGCTTCTCCATTTCTGCAAAGTAGTCTGTGGAAATTCCGACTGGTATTGCATTGAATCTATAGATCATTTTGACTAGAAAATAAATTTATGAGAACAGATAATTTTATTTGCTTTTTTCTCTTCTTTGATCAATGCCTATATAGGTATCTAATAAACATGTGTTGAATACAAATGATGTTTATAGGCAAAACAAAACCATATATATAGAGAGAATTGGCTATTGGATTTAGTAATGCAGAGGTCTTTGGTGGACTGGTTGGGGAGAAAGCCTGATAAGAGTGAATTTAAAAAAATGAACAGTAGGAAAAGAGGCATTAATAGTATTGTTATTTCTTTTGACTTTTTTATAAAGGGAAGAAACTGAAGAAGGAGATGTGTCAAGATAAGATTTTATTTGAAAAATGGGAAAGTAACAGCATGTTTGTATGCTGATAAGAATGACATAAAGTGAAAAACAAGAAATTAATGATTTAGGAGAGAAAAGTGAATTGCAGAGTGATGGACTTTAGTAGATGAGAAAGAGTGAAATCTAATGCACCTGCAGAGAATTCATATCTACAGGCATGCTTACAGTAACAGGGAAGAAGGCAGACCATATGGGCACAAGTGCAATTGTTTAATTGGGTAGATATGGTGATATAAGCTTATAGAATTTCTCTTCTGATTACTTTGATTTTTTTGAAATGGAAAGCAGCAAAGTCATCTCTTGTATGAGAAGTGGGAAAAAAATGTTAGAGGTCAAAGGATAGATGAAAAATCCGTGTGGTAGTGATCTAGAATAAGAGTCAGAGAAATTCTTCCTTAAAGGACAAGAGAGTAAATATTTTATGCTTTGTGGGATATATGGTCTCTGCGCAGCTCCTCAACTCTGTCATTGTAGCATGAAAGCAGCAGTAAAGAATATATGGATAATTGAACATGACTATGTTCTGATAAAACTGTATTTACAGCAGGCAACAGAATGAATTTGGCCATGACCATTAGTTTACTAACCTCTGGTCTAGAAGATAAGATGGAAATAGCTCAATAATATCTATTATTTAACAGCATTCAATACCTAATTTTCACTGCATTAGTGTAGTATACTAAAAAAGTTCGTCATAGCCAGAGTTGTAATTTTGTCAAGCAAATGGGCCGAAGCGTAAGTAAGCCAAATGAATCGAGGGTGTATGCAGGAGGGTTGTCTGATGATTGGTTAAGACACTTAAGAAGAAAAATGGGAACATGAAAAATGGGAACAGTTAAAAGTTATCGAATAAATGAATCATAGGCTTCACTGAATTAAAGGATGATTAGGTGCAAGATGCAATAAACTGAGAGCGTGTGCTACAAATATAAGATGTGACATTTTGATTCTGGGTTGCATGCTGCCATGGAGTTAGTGTTAATGACAGAGTCTGGGAAATAACCATTAGGCTGTGGGAGGTAGAGGAAAATATCATTGGAACAGAGGAGAACAAAGATCTGAGGCAACAAATCTGAGAGGACAATTGGGAAAGGACAACATTAAGCCAGGAGTCAAAATATTCAAGGGATGAGGGGTAATGACAGAGAGGTAAGTATATGATAACACAAGGAGCTTATAGTTATTGTGGTCTGAATACATGAGATCCAGATTTGGGGAGACTGTTTCGGATGTGACAATGAGGAGTAAAGAACCTTGCTTTCATGCTCAAGTTTATGACGGGTATATGAGAAAGTTCTTCTATTGTGAGGGGAAGAAGGGGTAGGAAGCTGCAAGGGAAATGGTGGAAGGGAGTCAGCTATCAGTTAATTCAAAAAAGTAAAAAGAAGACTCAATCTAAAGTTTTTATGAGAAGGGATATTTTGCTGTTACCTGACCAGAGTTTTCAGGATTTGAGGATGGGTGAGAGATAAAGGGATGTGCAGATCCCTGATTTGGAGCAAGGAGATAAGCTGGGAGACTAGACTTTTGAGATTAACATAAACAAGAACAAATAACATGAAGGAATTAGAAATTGTGGGCCCAAAGCAAGTCAGTGTGATGGGTCGGGAGTATTGAAAGAAGGGAGAATAAAAAGGAAAAACAATTTTAAAGGACAGAAAAAGTCATGATGTGACCACTTGTCTTTTTTTTTTTTTTTGAGAAAGTCAAAAGAGAGGTAGTGTTACTCTGAATACACAGAGCTTTTGGATACTGTTTGATTCCAGCTCATTGAGGTGTGAGGGCAGCAGACAGGTGGTTTTATTCTGAATGCCCAAACTGTCTTGATTTATTTCTGAGGACACCTAGAGGCCTACAACAGGTTTTATTTACTCAAGTTAGTGTGGTTTCCACCTGACCATACCTGATGGAAGCAGGCAGAGGTACAAATCAAGCAACATTGGTTACACAAGTGAAGTCCACATGTCTTCTGTTTGCACACCCTCCAGAGAAAGCACTTGAATGGAATTTCTTCTTCCCGTTAATAAACATCTCATCAGCCAGCTGGGATGTACTGAAATTTCACATGCTTTGGAGAAATTATCTGTCTTCATTGTACTTTGTCCTGGGTAATGGTGACTTACGGTATTTTGAGATCCCAATATATATCTGAAAAAAAAAAAAAGGAAAACAAAGAAATACCAATAAACCAGCAGTGCTGAAACCTTTTAAAAGAAGTAAAAAATATCATTGTTATACTATATTGTTATATTTTCAAACTATTCTTTTGTTGATCATATAGAATCTAATATATTAAGAAATTACTTATTTAAACTGTCACCAAAATAATGAGAAAATAAGGAAATTTTCAAATTTTAACTTTAAGGCAAATATAGTGAATATGCTATTTATATAATTAGAAATAATAATTATGTAAGTTTCATATTTCTATGATATAATAGAAATATGATTGTCTATTATTATAACATAGGTTTCATATTTTAATTGGACAGTCATTTTCTTCTTTCCAATACTGTAGCATCATGGACAGTGACTCACCAACACTAAAAATTCAGCCCAATCTGCCGGCTAATCCAGGAATTTCATAAATACCACAAATTTTATATGAAGAGTCAACTACATAACAATATTTGTGAGGTGATAATTAAAATCTGATACCTGACTTATTCCTAGGAAAGCATGGTGTAATGGAAAGAAGATTGGACAAGAAATAAAGACCAGTGTTCTAAAATATAGCTCTTCTAAATATGGATAGCCAGGCAACCTTTGGTAAGCCAATAAAATTTCTGGAGTTCAATGAATTATTTATAAAGTAGTGAGGTTAAAGGAAAATGTGGGTGGTTACCTAAGATCTTCTCTTGCTGTAAATTTGAATAATAGTATACAATTTGCCCTATAAATTTATTTATTTATTTATTTATCATGGGCAGGCACTGGGAATCAAACCCAGGTCTTCTGGCATGACAGGCGAGCATTCTTGCTTGCTGAGCCTCTGTGGCCCGCCCTGCCCTATAAATTTAAATGGATGCAACTCTAGTTTCTATATCTATGCCACTGAGAAACTTTCAATATTTTCAAGTTCATCTCAGATAGAGAGTATGTCTTCTATGAATGGGTGCTTCAATATATTGAATACCAAGTATCAATTGAAATGCTTTCAGCTACAAGTAAGAAATGAATCCAACAAAAACAGCTTAGCAAAGCAGAAATTTAATATTACACATAAAAAGCAGTTCAAAATCAGAATGATTGGTTAATTTAGAATAAGCTGCATCATATTGACTGATTTTCTCTCTGTGATTTTTCTCTGCCTACTCAAATGTTGGCTAATTTTCTTAAACTGGTTCTACTCATGTTCCCAAGATGGCTGCCAAAATTTCAGATGTCGCAAAAGAATCCAACATTTAGAAAACTTTCATTTTGTCTCAACTCTTCAATTTTCTCTAGAATCTCCCTTGCAGATTTGCCCTCATGTCTCAAGAAATCCTTCAAGTGTCTGAATCTATTTCAGACCTTGGCAAGATTAAATTGCCATCAGAAGCTTAGCTTAGCAAAATGATGCCGCTGGTATGTGGCACTAGTATATGGCTATCCAATGCATGAGCAGAATCAGGGTTCTTTTAACAAGAAAAATGAAAAATAGTTGTCAGATCTCTATTGTCTAACTTAAAGTGAATGATAGGACTCATCCACTTCTTCATTTTCCCCTCTATGTAAATTGACACTTACAGGCATGTGCAACTTCCTTGCAATGCCATAACATTTAGGATATGAGGAAATTAACCTTATCTTAATAGAAAGACTCTTCCCCTTCATCCATAGCTTTTCTAACTTAGAGTTTTGTCAATTGTATGCATCATTATTAAATAAATTGAAATTAATGAATAATGTTTTTAGTGCAGTGCTTATAACTAAAGTTCAAATGATACGTTGCTGAAAATAAGTATCCCCACTTACCCAATTTTACACATTGACTGAGTTTTCTGCACTATATCAATTGTGGATACAGAGAGATTACAAAACACAATTTCAAAGGTTAGTGCATTGAATTTTATTACCAGAAAAAATTGTTTTCTTTTCACTCAAGTGACCTTTATATATATACTTTATTTTTTTTTGCATGCTGTATGGCAGGGTCACATTTCATTACTTTTCCATGTGAGTATCCCATTATTGCAGCACCATTTGTTGGATTTTGTTGTTTGGGAAGTGGATGGACCAGGAATCGAATGTGGCAAGCGAGAATTCTACCACTTAACTACCCTTGCACCCACTATATAAACTTTTTAATGTTCAAATACTCACGTAACTTTTTTCATTGTATTAGTAGTATGTTTCATAATTATATATAATATATTTAATATTTTTAAATTTCTGGTTAATTTATTCAAATGTCTCTCAAAGGCATCAGATAAATCACAGCATTTACAATCACTATAATGTCTAATTAGATGCTAAATTACATCCAATAATATTTACTAAATTATCTTTTACCTGGTGTGTTGTGACATTATCTTACCTAAAACAAAATCCTCTCTTTAAAATCCCATTTCCCTTCGAGCCTAACAGCACTAAAACCATGATATAAAGATGATATGCAAATATTAATATGATTATTCACTTAATATCCTCTTCAAGTCACCTATAAAAATATACCTTAGTCTTCTATTCCAGGGAGAGTCATTAGAATTTGAGTAGTATAAAATATTTTAAGTAATACTAAAATATGAAATCGTTTTCTAAAGCCCTAATCCAATGAAGAGTTACTTTGCTGTATTATTCTTACTTTACCAATGACCGAATGTGTAGACAGATCAACAGATTTGCCAAATCAAAACTGGAGATCAAAAACAAGGTCATCATATATCTAATAACCAAGTCTATTCTTAAATTTCTTAGTCACAAAAATATGATTAATGCATCAAATGCAGAGTTGTTCCCTGATTATTTTCCCCTCTGGGTATGACATAATTCTGTCTGTCTCTTTGTAAATATATTCCATGTGTGATATTGATCCAAAGCTCTGCAAAACACACCAGGAAGCCATTATGTTTTTGCTCAAGAGGAGAAAAATCAGATTTATGCAAGCACTGAAAATGGAGATTTATATTTTTAAATGTCAAATGCTCTTTTAAAGAGGGCTCTGTTTTTTCCACGTGCACCATGATAATTGTCCTGTGAGGGAGACAGGGAATAGGAAAAGTAGTCATTAGTAGACTCTCCAAAGGGCAACAGCGCTTGGCTCTGAAAATGGACTCCTCAAATCTCGGTTTTCTGATCATACACTTTGGATTTATTTAGTTGAACATAAATGACATGAAGGTTGTATTTAGTCTCACAAGCACTGAGCTGAGTTTCGTTCTTAATGCCAACGTCTAAAGTTTATGAGTAATGGTGGTGAAAATGCCACTCATTATTTCCATCACAGAACACTTTTAATACATGACGGTGACTGAAAGGGGTAGAGGGAGGAAAACAAAGATGAAGGTAATGAGTAGATTCTGAAGACCATCTAGAGTAATAGGCATGCATTGTTTTTATTTATACCACTTAATGTATAGTGAATTGAATTTGAGAAACTCAACTGCACCATGAAAAGACAGCAGCATCCTTATTAGAACGCACTTCTTGAAGACAAATGATATGCATCGGTGGAATAATCAGCATTGATAAAATATTATTTTATAGACTCATTTTCCAGAAATTCAAACAAGTTGTCTTGCATTTCTGAAGTCAGCATTTATGGATAAATAGCCCATAAAACTTTTCTACATATGCACAATGAGTTATCACAATCCTGGAAACAAGTTCCTCAGTAAAGTGAAGAAATAAAATAATTTATAATGTAGAATGCCTTTTTATGACAATTAAATAGGAATAAATTAGTTTTAGGAAAATATTTACAGAAAAATATTGCACAAAATACAGTTGTGAAACTATTTTTGTTCACACAATGAATTCAAATTCCATAGATCCACAGACAAAAAGGACATTCAGTTTTAAAATATCCACCCAAATTCCACAGTATTGGTCTTCTTGAACTTGATTTAATAAATCACTGGATGGATACTGTAAGGATATGAAATGAATTTATTGATGTATAGTAAGAAAATACCTAACAGAAGCAACATTTCAAAATGGAGCAATAAATTAATGAATGGACAAACATAATTCTCATGAACATTGTAATAAATTATTTTGTGGGGTCATTTATAGAACATTTTTTTCTGAATAACAATTTTTTTTATTAAAATTTCTCAGTGCCTTAAGTCAAACATTCTAATTTTAAGTGTACTTTTCTTGTCAAACTCATTTAAAAATAATTTTTCTTTTCAGTTAAAAAACATTTGATATCTGTTTTTAAAAATACAGATGTTACAAATAAACATATGGAAGAAAACGTGAATCACCTCTAGTAAGTACATGAAGACACGCTTTTTCTCTTTGATTATCTTAGCAGAAGGGAAAATAAAAATTGTGGTAGGGAAAATGTAATGTCATTAAATAATACTATTTGTGTTTATGCATAAATACGATCTATGACAACATGTTTCTTTTCACACTTTCTTTGGTAGACATTTAAGGGGTTCGAAGAGTTCCATAGTCAGTAAACTCAGTGAATTTAATTTACAATAACCAGTTCCTTTGCTTCACATCTTCATCTCTTACTAAAAGAGATATGAGATAATCAATTACCAAAGAAGAAAAACTGGAAACCATATGACTCCAAATGATGTCTTTTGTTTTTCCAAATTAAAACAAGTTTAATTTTTTCTGGGATTTTGAACTGAAATTATTATTCTAAATGGAATGGAAATCATAGTAAATAAGAACCAATGGGGAAAAAACTTTAAAAAGAACTGAAAATTAAATAATTGTTTTACTCTAATATAAAATGAGATCCATTTGAACTATCTAAGATCTATTATGTTAAGAAAGCATAGGGAAATATATTTTCTATCTTTGGAATTTTCAAAAATTATTTTTCATATTGTGCTATGTTAATGTAGCTACAATATTTATCTGAAACTATATCTTTTTATACTTGTGGTAAGGTCAAAGCAGAGTTGTCAATTTACACTTTTACCATAATTGAGTAAACCACTAAAATGTTGACTAACAATAATAACTATTATTTACTTAACATACTCTATGGCAGATTATACTAAGTACTTTACATACAACTGTATTTACAACAACTCAAAGAAATAAATAATGTAAGAGAAAACTACAACTTAAAAAGGTAAAATTACATGCTTGAAGTCACACAATAATAAGCATGTAACAGAAGCAGAAAAAAGCCAAGTCCATTTGATTTAATATTGAGCTTTCAATAGTTATTGTATTTTGCTTTGCCAGCTAATATTTATAGCACTAGGAAGAGAAAGAATCATGGCTAAATTACATATATGAGCCAAATATAGGTTTTTAAAATAAATTCCTTTAAGCACTAATTATTAATAATATTACATATATTTTCACAATTAACTCATTCAACAAACCTTTTATATGGTCTGTAAATGTAGACTTTGTGCTTTGTGACCTCTTTTATCCTTGTTCCTTTCAGATTAAGCAGTAAGACTAATTATGAAAGAAAAAAAGAAGCTAGAATTCTGTTTTAAATGATTTGTTTAAATGTTGTTCAAAATATTTTATTTGACATAATTGAAGTTACATTCTGAAACTAGTGCAAAGATTTTATATAGGAGAACCAATCATTTAGAGCTAACATTTCTTTAATTTATTATTTCTATGTCTCTCCCTTCCAAAATGATTTGAAGCAGTTCCAGAATTGACAAAGTTAAAGCATTTATAATAGATCCTAACATATGGAATAAAATGGAAGAATAAAGACTGACTATGGAATTTCCTATCTTGAAAACTAGTAAAGTTAGCAAAGATAAATAAAACCAGAAAATCAATACCTATAGCAACCCAAAGTAAAAACAAAGGAAAAAAATTATTGTGCTATGATTTTTGAAAAATTAAATACATTCAAAGAGTGAGAGAAGACTTAATAACCTGCATTATTAGAGGAAATTTGGCTGAGTTCCCATCCCAATTTCCATGCGAACTCCAAAGTAATATTTCAGTCTCTTTTATTAACTTGGGGCAAGAATGTTGCCATAAGGATCAATACTGAAAGGAAATACTTTTATAAGCCAGCATTTTGGTTTTCCTGATGGGAGAAATGTTGTATGGAAAAGATAGAACAATCTTATTTACAAAAGCTATTTATCCTTAGAAAAATAATACAGGAATCTATCAGACTCAAAGAAAACATGATCATATGGGAAAGTGACCCAAAGGCAAGTCTAAGGAAAATGTTCCTCCACTTTCTGACAAGTAAATGAAACTTATAGCCAAAGTTCATGAAATTTGGTTTTTATTTTTTCAAATGTCTATAAGAAGAGTAAAAATGACAACTCTGGAAAGGGAGGTAGAGTGGGATAGAGCTGGGTTGTAATGTTTTCCATAAGTTAAAGGATCCACATAAAACTGGGGACAATTCTATTCCAAAAAAGGATAGAATTGGGGGTACACATACCCCCAAACAGATAGTGTAGGCCCTGGAATAAAAGTACTGATACAATTCCCACTTCCCATATTGAACACACAGCTTTGAGGTATAACTTCACATCCTAATTCACTCCCATGACCCAACAAAACACACACACACGCACACACACACACACACATACAAGCACACATATCCTTAAGTTCTTAGAAAACCAGAAAGAAGATATGATTCATTTCTCTCAAATAAAATATTAGATGTGGAGACAAGCAATTCTTAGAAAATATAGTAAAAATGGATAGAGGGTGAATGGGTGGTTCAGTGGTAGAATGCTCACCCTTCATGCAGGAGACCTGGGTTCGATTCCCAGACCATATGCCCCCCCCAAAAAAAAAATGGATGGAAAATTTTACCATGCAATATCATAAAAAGAAAATATTAATAAAATTACTCATTAGAAGTGAACAAAATGAAATTAAGCAACATAGCATATATCTTTAATAGTAAAAGAAATAAATTAAAAATGAAGAAAGTGTAAAAGGTGAGACATTCAATTGTGAAATGCAATAAAATCCAAGACAGAAAAAATAACCACAGTAGTGCTTTGATTGATTCCATCAAAGAACTTAAAGAGTACATAATTTCAATTAAATGAGATATCAAACATAAAATTGCAAAATCACATCAATAGGGATTGCAGACTTAGAAGAAAAATATCATGAACCAAACAGTGTGATTACAAAATATTGAGTTTGAAACAAGAAAGAGAATAAAAGTGTCTCAAGTAGACCACACAACATATGGAATAGAAAAAAACATACTGGATGCCATGCTAGATCACTATTTTCTTCCAATGAAGGAAGAACTAAGTCAGCATATTAAAAAGACATATTGTGTTACTGAAAAAAAAAAACTGAATTATTTCGAGGACATCCACACTGAGACAAATCCTGACTAAAATACTATATTCTCAAGGTAAGGAAAGAATTTTCAGGACACCATGTAAAAAAAATAAGAAATAAGATGAGGGAAGGAAAGTTTGGGCAAAGAGAGAAAATAAGACCAGCCTCAGACTTCACATCAATATGCAATAACATAAAGCAATAGAAATGGGGACTAACATATTCCAGGGTTAAGAAAATGTGACCCAAATTCTAATCTTCTGTTTAGCTGTCATTATAGTATAAAATTAGCAGGCTCTTATTGCTAAACTTGAAATAGGGCAATGTAAATAGAACACATGATTTTTTCTTGAATGAGAAAATGTGACAATTCAATTCACCTAAGAATGAAAACTTTAAGCCAGTTTTGTACCCATTTTTTTCCTATTCACCACAGTGACCAAAGGGAATGCATTTGATCAGGGGTCAGCAAACTTCTCCTGTAAAGAGCCAGATACAGAGCATTTAAGGCTCTGTTGGCTTTAAAGTTTCTTTTGTAACTATGTTATTCTGCTGTTTTAGTACAAAAGTAGCTTGATATATTATGTAAATAAATGGGTCAGGCTATATGTCAATAAACTTTGTTAACAAATATGAGTACCAGGCTGAATTTGAACTTCATGCTGTGTGGCTTACCAAAGCATGGATGAGATACTATATTGATTTGCTAATGCTGCCAGAATGCAATATACCAGAAATGGAATGGCTTTTAAAAAGGAAATTTATTAAGTTGCAAGTCTATAGTTCTAAGACCATAAAAATGTCCAAACTAAGGCATCCAAGTAAAGATTCTTTGACTCAAGAAAGGCCAATAGGTCCAGAACAATTCTGTTAGCTGGATAGGCACGTGGCTGGCATTTGCTGGTTCTTTGGCTTCTGGTTTCAAACAGCTTCCCCAGGAGCATTTTCATTCTGCATCTACAAATGTTTAGGTCTTATTTTGGCTCTGAAGCATTGTTCTCTGCATCTGCATCTGAGATTTCTTCAAAATGTTTCTTTTAAAGGACTCTAGTAAACTATCAAGACCCATCATGAATGAGTGGAGCCACATGTCCATCTAATTAAAAGGTCACACCCACAATTGGGTGTGTCACATCTGCATGAAAGTAATCTAGGCAAAGTGTCACAACTACAATTAGTGGGTCAATATCCATGGACACAATCTAATCAAAGGTTTCCACCTTAAACAATAGGACTGCCCCCACAAGATTGGATCAGGATTAAAACTTGGCTTATCTGAGGTACATAGTAGTTTCATACCAGTACATTCCACCCTCTGGATACCAAAATGATTTGTTCTTTCCAAATGCAAAATACATTCATCTGATCACAATATCACAAAAACCTTAAACCATTTCAGTCACAATACAAAAACAAGTAAGAAACAGTACAAAATCTCATCAAAGCAATTATAGGCATGGTCTGTTCTAAGGCAAAATTCTCTTCTAGCTGTTGTTCCGTGAAACTCAGAACAAGTTATCTGCTTCCAATATTCAAAGGAGGGACAGTCATAGGATAAACGTTCCCATTCCATAGGGAGAAATTGAAAATTAAACAGGGGTCACTGGACCAAAACAGTTCCGAAAACTTTCAGGGCCCTTCCACTGGATTTCAAAGTCTGAGAGTCATTTATCATCAGGGCTTTAGAAAGTGGAAGCTCCACCTTTCCAAGGGCCTACTCAGCAGTCCTACTGTTTGCAAATGTTGGGATGAGGGTTGCAACATTGTGACAATATGAGAGGACCACCTTTCTCTTAGCTCTACTCTCTCCAAGCATCAGGGAAGCTCTGGGGATTTCTGCAATCTCCAGAACAATGGGGTGATCACCAGGCTCCCCCTAAACCCCCAGTTTATGTCCTTCATCCTCTCTGAAGGCTGGGTGCCCAAACTCTTCCTGGAGTATGAAGCAGAAGGCCCACCCATGGTTTCTGGGGCAAACTCATCTGTTCCAAGTGCTTGGGTTGATCTACTCCCCTGACCCAAGGTTTCTGGCTCCAGACCTTAGCTTCCATGCTTCTGACTCTGTAATCATCTTTCCTTCAATTTGTCCTTTTCTTTCCCTTTTAGCCAGACTGCCAGTGGTTCCATTTATACAGATCCTGCAACATTCTTGCCAGTTTTCTATGCAGTATTCAGAGATCATAACCATCAAACAATAGGACTTTCCATACATCCTTTTGGAATACTGCCATCTCCAATCCTTGCTTGTCCTGTAATGACTGCTTGTCCATGTTCAGTTAAATCATGTGGGGTCCTGTTCTAGTTTGCTAGCTGCTGGAATGCAACACACCAGAGATGGGTTGGCTTTCAATAAAAGGGGATTTATTTAGTTAAGTATAGTTCTTCAGAGGAAAGACAGCTAAGTTTCAACTGATGTTCTTTCTTGCATGGAAGGCACAGGACGATCTCTGCTGGCCTTCTCTTCAGGCCTCTGGGTTCCAACAACTTTCCCTGGGGCAATTCCTTTCTGCATCTCCAAAGGCCTAGGCTGAGCTGCAAGTGCTGAGATGAGGTATGCTGAGCTGCTTGGGCTGTGCTATGTTGAGCTCTCTCATTTAAGCACCAGCCAATTAAATCAAACATCATTCACTGCAGCAGGCATGCCTCCTAGCCAACTGCAGATGTAATCAACAACAGATGAGGTTCTTGTACCATTGGCTCATGTCCACAGCAATAGAACTAAGCACCTTCACCTAGCCAAGTTGACACCTGAATCTAACTACCACATGTCCACCCTTTGTCAACTTGGCAATTACACTCATCACCTTAAACAATATTAAAGTGCAAAAAATTCTCTTCTAGCTATGGACCTATGAATCTCAAAACAAATTATCTGATGCCAATATGCAAAGGAGGCTATTTATAGGATACAGGTTTTCATTTCCAGAGGGAGAAATTGGAAGGAACACATGTAAAGCCTGCAGGGCAAACGCTGCTGGATTTCAAAGTCTGAAAATCATTTATCCTTTGGCTTTAGAAAGTAGCAGTCCCACCCTTTCCAAGGGCCTATGCTGTGGCCCACCTCTTTCCAAATCAACCTCAGGGGACATTAAGGAGACCACGTTTTTCTCAGCTCCACTCTCTCTAGGCATCAGGGTCACCGCTGGGGTCTCTGCCATTTCTGGGGCACACACTCAACCCCTCCATATGGTGGCAGTCAGGCTATCCCGAATCCCCCAAGGAGCATGCTGTACCTTCTCCAAGGACTGACACAGCACAACTCTTCCACTGCAATATGATGGGAGACTCATACTCTGCCCTCAGGGCAAACTCACCCTCTCCATGTATATGAGTGGGTCCACTCTCCTGGCTTGAGGTTTCTTGACTTCCTACCTGAACTTCCATGGTTTTCACTCTGCAAACTCCAATTTGTTCCTTTTGTGTCCCCCTTTGTCCAGGTTGGCAGTGGTTCCATTTACACCAACTGTCTCTTCAAGTACTCCAGGACGTCTCCATCATTCTCTTCACAGTTCCTCCAAAATCTTCCCATTAGCTTTCAAAAAAACCATTACAACATATCTGGTATTTGCAAACTGCAGCAGCACCCCACTCTCCAGTACCAAAATCTGTTCTAGTTTTCTAGCTGCCAGAATGCAACACACCAGAGACGGATTGGCTTTCGATAAAAGGGGATTTATTTAGTTAACATATAGTTCTTCAGAGGAAAGGCAGCTAACTTTCAACTGAGGTTCTTTCTTACATAGGAAGGCACAGGGTGATCTCTGCTGGCCTTCTCTTCAGGCCTCTGCGTTCCAACAACTTTTCCTGGGGTGATTCCTTTCTGCATCTCCAAAGACCTGGGCTGAGCCGTGATTGCTAAGATGAGGTATGCTGAGCTGCTTAGGCTGTGCTATGTTGAGCTCTCTCATTTAAGCACCAGCCAATTAAATCAAACATTCATTACAGCAGGCACACCTCCTAGCTGACGCTGGTGTAATGAGCAACAGATGAGGTTCACGTACCATTGACTCATGTACACAGCAATAGAACTAAGCACCTTTACCTAGCCAAGTTGACACCTGAATCTAACTACCACAGGTCCTATTCATTGTGGTCTCACTTTCTGAAGCTCAGAATTTTCTAGGCCATCAATTTCTGTTTCCTTCATACCCAGGAGTTCAGTTCTCAACTTATTTCTTTCTTATCGCATTTTATTATAAGCTGCAAGGAGCAGCCAGACTTCATTTTTCACATTTGGTTTGGAAAGTTCTTCAGCTAAGTATCCAAATTCATCACTCTCAAATTCTGCCTTCCATCCACAGAGGTCACCTTCTTTCCAATTTGCAATTCATTTCTACCAACAGTCTCTTCAAAGCATTCTAGGCCTTCTCTATCAAGATCCTTACAACTTTTGGAGAATCTTTCTCTTATCCTTTTAAAAAGCCATTCTGACATGTTTGGTATTTGCAAGCTGTAGCCATGCCCCATCTCTTCAGTATCAAAATCTGTATTGGTTTGCTAGTGCTGCTGGAATGCAATATACCAGAAATGGAATGGCTTTTAAAAAGGTAATTTATTAAGTTTCAAGTCCACAGTTCTAAGGTCATAAAAACATTCAAACCAAGTCATCCAAGGAAAGATTCCTTGACTCAAGGAAGGCCAATGGGTCCAGAACAACTCTACCAGCTAGATAGACAAATGTCTGGCATCTGCTGGTCCTTCGGCTTCTGGTTCAAACAACTTCCAGGAGCATTTTCTTTGTGCATCTCCAAATGTCTAGGTCTTATTTTGACTCAGAAGCAAGTATTCCCCAAGCCTCTGCATCTGAGGTTTCTCCAAAATGTTTCCCTTTTTAAAGGATTCTAGTAAATTAATCATGACCCAGCTTATATGGGCAGAGTCATATTTCCATCTAACCAAAGGGTCACACCTTTGAGTGGGTCAAACTTCATGGAAACAATCTAATCAAAGGTTTCCACCCTAAACAATAGGCCCAGCCCCACAAGATTGGATCGGGATTAAAACATGGCTTATCTGGTTTTACAAAATAATTTCAAAGAAGCACAGATAGCAGCTGCTGTAATAGCCTGGTCTGGTAGTGAGTAGACATGTGGCAGAATGTTCAGTCACCCATCAAAGTAACGGGATCTGAGTGAGAAACATGCCTTGTTTTAATCAATCAAGACTGTTGCATTTTTTGTGAAGGCAGCATAACCTATTTAACCTATCCTGAATAATAAAGTGAGTATGTAAACTGGCGTAAATTTTTCCTAAAACAATTTTATAGCCTCAAACATAACTTTGTTCATATTTTTCACCTAACATGAATTGAATGCTACATGCACATATATATATATACTACGAAAAAATAACTGAAAAGCTTCATAGACAGAGAAGTGGTTAAATTGCTTGTTGTACCTTTACACATATGTCACACAATGCAAAAATTCTTTTTTTTAGCAGGGCGATAAAACTAAATATTTTGAAATAATCTTCTGATAAAAATAGCTGAGATAAAGGATAAAATATTTTTAAAATAATCTTTTTCAAATACATGTCTGATAAGGCCAATAGTGAGGAGTCTACAGAGACCAAACATGAAATAAGAACAGCACGATTGCGGTGAGTGCAATGCCGTTTTTTTAGTAATAATAAGTATAATGATTTTCTTCATCAATGTATGCAAATTGAATCAGCAATAGAGATAACAATCTGCAAATATTACATCATATGTAAATATTACATTTATTCTTCTACTTAATTTTAATCTATTAACTGAAAATCATTATTATTTATAGCCATTAGAATCAATGTGTTTCCTACATTATAAGGAAATTTATTGGCAAAATTTGACATCGTTGAAACTTTTCATTGGTTTTATTATTAATAGTTGTGATAGTTAAGTTCAGGTGTCAACTTTGCCAGGTGATGGTGCCCAGATGTTCTGTTGTTGTGGACTTAAATCATCAGCGTGTAAAATTTGTCTATGGCTGATTACATCTGTGGTCAGCTAAGGGAATGCCTTCTATAACGAGTGAGGCATAACAGGAGAGGTCAGAAAAAAAACAGCTCAGTACAACCCAGCAAAGCTGAGCACAGCACAATGCAGCTTAAAACTCAGAGCTGGCTCTGGCTCAGACCCAGACATTTGTAGGTGCAGAAAGGAAATGCCCTAGGGAAAGTGTTTTGAACCTAGAAGATATGAGAGAAACCTAGCATATGCTGCTATGTGCCTTCCTAAATTAGTAAATTTGTAACCAAATAAATCTCCTTTATAAAAGCCAATCCATCTCAGGTATAATGCATTCCAGCAGCCTTAGCAAACTAAAACAGGTTTTGGTATCAGAGGAGTGAGGTGCTGCTCTGTTTGCAAATGCCAAACATATTGAAACAGCTTTTTAATTGGATAAGGGGAAGAATTGTGAGGAGCTTGATAGAGAAAGCCTAGATTGCTTTGAAGAGACTGCTATTAGAAATATGGATTCTAAAGATACTTCTGTTGCAGATTGAAAGGATGACCCTTGGTTTTGAAGTGGTAGAAAGTTTGGCAAAATTGAGTCCTAGTGCTGGATGGACAGGGGAATTTAAATGTGATGATCTAGCCCAAGTTTCCAAATTTCTTAGGAAATTTCCAAGCTTAATGTGAAGAATGCAGTCTGGTTTCTCCTTGCAGCTCCTAGTAAAATGTGACAAGAAAGGGACAGGCTGAAGACTGAAATTTGTTACCCCAGAGAGTAGTGCCTCATATAAGGATTTAAAGAAACATGGGACCAGTCAGCTATTACAGAGCTAGCAAGGATTAGAGATGGAGTTATCCAGAAAGGATTTGTGGAAGGTCCTATTGTCTGATGATTTTGATCCTCATATGCTGCATGCCAAGGCTGCTGGAATGCAATACACTAGAGATGAAGTGGCTTTCATGAAGGGGGCTTATTTAATAACAGATTTACTAATTTTGGGAGGCACATGGTGATGTCTGCTTGGTTTCTCTCTCAGCTTCTGAGTTCAAACTGCTTTCCCCGAGGTGGTTCCTTTCTCCAGACTTCTGGGTCTGATCCATCTCTGACCTCGGTTGTGCTCCCTGGAGCTGTGCTGAGCGGTTCCTCTCCCTTCTGATCTCTCCTTTTAAGCCTGACTCATTGAGGAAGGCACTCCCACTGAAGGCACTCCCCTTAGCCAACCACAGATGTAATCAGCCATCCATGAAATTCACATGCTAATGGTTTAAGTCCTCTGCCACAGAACAACTGGGAACCATCACCTGGCCAAGTTGACTCTTGGACCTAAGTATACAATAATTCCCTATGCTTTCAAATATAATGGCTTTCCTACTGGTTTTTATATTTTTTAGTTGCTTTTAAAACTCTTTCATTAACTCAGTGTTTTTTTCTCACAATGTAGTAATATATATATTAGTCTCAAGAATACTTTGCTTGAACACTTAGCGTCTCATATTTCCAGGCTGCTGTGACAAATACCACCCAATGGTTTGGCTTAAACAACAGAATGTATTGTCTCATGGCTTCAGAGGTTAGAAGGCATGCTTCCTCCCGAGGCCAGTGGTGTACTGGCCAGCTGGCAATCCTGTGGGTTATTTGGCTTTTCTGTCACAGAACCAAGCCTAGTCCTTTCTCTTCAGGGTTCTGCTGATTTCCAGCTTCTGGTTTCTCCCATTGGGTTTCTTTCTATAAGGCTGCCAGTAATAGGATTAAGGCCCATTATGCTGGCTGCATTTTAAATAAAAATAACATCTCCAAAGGGACCTATTTACAATGGGTTCACACCCATAATAATGGATTAAGATCATGCTTTTTTCCGGGGTACATAACTGAATCTGCCACACTTAGCTAGCACTAAATATCTGTCATTTGTTTTCAAATCAATCCGCTAAATCTTCATTCTAGTATTCGTGTGGAAAATATCTGATTAAGAGTCAGTCTTTATCAACTAATTACAAACTTCTTGAGGACAAGACAATGTTATTTTCATAATTATACCCTTCAGTCCGTATCAAGCTTCCTTACTCAACAGGTGTAGGGGCAGTGGGCTGTACTGATACCCTCCTGGAGTGTTGCCCTCATTGTCTACTCTATCCTCATCAGTTCTCTGCTTCAAACATAAAATATAATGCACAAATAAGTGCTTCCATTTGTTTCGCTTTTTTAACTTTTAGGAAATGGAAGTAGAGAATCAATGTTATTATTCAGAAAACTTTACCAAAATATCATAATGGAGCCTAGCTTGTTGAAAATAAATTCCCTTCTTAATTGCCTAATTCTTCACGTACTTTCTTTGTTTACATGTGGGTGAATTGTATGTGAATGAGACAGATAGTGATGATATATTAAGGACATGTGGTTGTGTTTATTTCTTCAGTGGAAATTACTGACAACCATAATTTGATGCAATGTAAACAACATTAGAGAAGCAATAACTAACTCATTTATTTTTTTTTTTAAATCAAGCAGGAGATCCTCAAATATTATTGATAGGAGTTGCTAATTCTCATACTCCCTCTGGGAACTCTCACCAAATAAAATGTGTTCAACATGTCTTCAATCTATATTCAACTACAGCAGTAAATGATATATTTATCTAAGAGATCTCCATAAATAAATCAATGAACTGGAATCCTCAAACAAATTTGTACCGACCTTGTTACACAACACATTTCACTGCTGTGCTTTTAAGTATCTCATTATCTGACCATTTAGGATAAGACATTCTTTTCTCCCCCCCCAGGGGGGTTCACAGTGTGTGTTCTATGGTGACAGAATGTCATTATCAACCTTGCAGGGATGCACATTTCTTTATCCACACTGCCAAAAAGGAACAGATCTTTAGGATAAAGAAGCCATGCAGGGAAAACTTCAAAATTACCTTTCAGTGGAAATTTTTATCTTAATTATCAGTCTTAGGAAACTTTTTAACCTAATAGAAAGAGTACCTGACAAAGCATCGATCTTTTCCTTTTAAAGATTGTCACAATAAACTTCAGTAATAAAAATTATCAAAACTTGTAGATTTGTTATAAGGAAAATTGTATGTACCCTAGATATTGTTCAAGGGATGTTCTTGGTTTCCTTGTTAACATGAAAATGTGATATCCATGAAATTAGTAAAAGAATTGTAATCAGCAGACCTGTGCTCTGACATGAAAATGAGTAAAGATATAAAAATTAGAGATGGCATAATTACTACAGTGTGTCAGTTCAAAAGCAAGGGTGAGCATGCAAATTAGATATGAAGGAACAGGGCTTTTTTCATGTTGTGGAGCTGTGGAACGAGTAGACATTATGAGAAAAATAGTATTGAAACGTATTGTAAAATTTCCCAGAATATGTGGTCTTTGAACACTTATATGTCTCTGTGATTCAGTTAATATTTTGTCCTTCATTCCGCAGTTGCTCATAAACTACTTGTTAGATTTCTTCATATTATTTTATAAATATATGCAATTACCAATAAAATTTAAAAATCAGAGTGTTAATAAAAAGGAAGATTAGGAAAAGTTCCAAAATATAGTGAGTCAAATACAATAAGATTAAATTAAATTCCTGGTTCTGCTGTGCATATTTGCAAAATACTTTCTCTACAGTCTCTTTTGAGAAAAAAACCATGGTTTCTATTATCTTCTCTGGACAGATACACCCAAACATATAAATTAGACCAGATCTCACTAGACTGTTCCTTTGGCCAAAACTTATAATGCTCCATTGTTAGATATCTTCACCAACATTCTCAGTCTCAATAAATGGAACTAACATTATCCTCCTCATCTAAATTAGAATGCTGGCTAAAATCTTAGACTTCTCCCTAATTTAATTCTTCCCCTACCATCCAGTTGACTATTATAACTCCAGATGTTTTCTAAGATGTAAATAATCAAATGGGCTAAAGCAGATCTTTAGAGTCAGATTGCCTGGGTTAAAAATTCATCTCCAACTTTTAATTTCTCTATAATCTTGAACAGATTAATCAAATATTTTAAGGATTAATTTCCTATTCTTTCAAATGGAGACAGAAAAATTCTAACTTTATAGGGCAGTCATAGGATTATATGCTTTGATTTATGTAAAAACTTCCACTAGGCACATCAAATAGTAAGTGCTCAAAAATATTACCCACAATCAACATCATCCTAATCAATGGTATCACCACTATCTTCAACAGCATCATCATTATCATAATTATCCTTTTGAATCTACTATTTCTCTATCCATCCTTCCTCTGCTTTAATTCCTCTGCATAAGATAATCTTCAGCTTATGACCACTGGCTGTTAGGATGCCTTCTTACTTAGTCATCTTGTTTTCATTTTATCGTTTTTTGAGTGTAGTCTCTCTAAATAAAAGCTGATTATATCTCTCTCCTGCTTAAAATTCATCTATGGAGGACCTTATTTCTTTAGTGTAATATGCACATTTTGATGATTTTATCATAACTTGCCTCACTTGACTCATTTCCCAGGATCCTTCTATTAAGAACCTATGCTCCAGTTGTAGACGCATTTCTCTATGCAGAACTACACCTGGCCCCCGATATCTTTATGTAGGGAAGACCTGCTAGCCTTTCCTTGGGGAAGTCCTCTATAATCCCCAGTCTAACGAGATGCACTCCTCTGTGTGTCCACAGCGCCACATTCTCACAGCCCTCTTTATACTGTCTGGTCATTTTTTATCTGTTCTAATAATTACCATTATTCATAAGAGCTGAATTATATAATCTATATCTACATCTGTCCAGTGCTTTAGTATCCTTTCTTTAAATCATTGTTGTTGTTTTTTATCTTATCATAAAATAATAAACCATGTCAAATCATTGCAAAAAACTATAGATGTAACTTTCTCATTGACTTCCATATCTCATTCTAGTACATTTGGCCACCACCAACTAACAGGTATTGACTACCAATTTATTCATTCTCTTTTCTCTTCCATCTAGTGAGCCTCTACATTGCTTTGAAATTGATTCTCCAAAGACAGAGGGAAATATAATCACCCTCTTATACTCTGATTCACTTATTAGTATTTTTTACCTTGTTTATCATTTTTAACTTGGATTGCAAGCTTTCCTAACATTTGCTTCAATGCACATTTCCATTTGAACTTCCACTGCACATACACATACAGGTGTACACACACACACACAGATGTACATGCACATGCTATCCTACAACCAAACTTCTTCCTCTTATCTGAATGCTATTAATGTATATAAGCCATTCTTTAGTCTGTTTCTTTAGCTTGCAATGCTCTCCTCCCACCAACTTGACCTGTCAAAATATTAGCAATAAGCTGTCCAACTCATATTCTCACTCCTAAAAGAAAACTTTTGTATTTCTTTGCCAATTATGTAATGCACCTTCCCTTGAATCCCCACAAGAGTTTGTTAACTCTCTTAAGACACCTAATATGGTCTACCTTTTACAATAAGTTTTCAGCTTAACAAGCAATCTACTTAATCTGTCCTCCCCTTAAAAATAAAGTCAAAGACATCATGCTTTAGAACTTATAAATTAAGACTTTTATGGTTTTAAATTATGTATTTGACTGGAAACCATGGATTAAAAACTTTGCTCATGCCTCAAAAGCTGATATAAAAATTTCATGTACTATTAAGTTTCTACTTAGACTAGTGGGACATTTTCTTGCCTTTCTTCTTGGTATTTTGGATAGGTTGAAGATTTTCTTTTCCTAGTAGTGCTACAATCTTATTTTTCCATTGCTACAATCTAGTTTTTCCATTGTTAATGGTAATTTTTCATCAAGTCTCACTATCAGGATGTAATTGTTTGGCAGTCAAAGTATCACTTACAACTCATAAATCATGCCTAAACTTTACATCTGTCTTGCAACTAACTTGTTGATTTTATTCAAAAATATACACTAATATAGTTGATGGATCTCTATCCAAGACAAAAAGTTCATGCTTCGCTTGGATGAATACAACTTGAAGCTATGCATCCAAGAAATGAAATAAGGGTATCACATGCTAGAATGTATTAGAAAAGTCTTTACTGAGTGGGAGGTAGGAAACCTGGGTGCAAGCTCAGCTCTAATACTAATTAGCTGGTTGCCCTTTGACACAGCATTAACTTCTCAATGTTTGAGTTTACTCATTTTTAAAACATGGGCTCATCGAGATGGAAATTTTCTTGGTTTTTAAATTGCTTTAAAGAGGAGTCACATACAGCTTGCATGAATTCCAATATACCTGACATACAAATAGAAAATCATAATATTATCTCTTGGTACACACTTCACTTTATCAAGGATTTGTCTTTTGATAATTGTGAAATATACCTCAATTTTTTTTAAGTCTTATGTACTGTGAGATCGCTTGATTATTGGCAGGAACTTAAATAATTTACATGAAGGGGCTTTTTTTTAAAGAAGAATAAAGTTTTACCTTAAAACAAGGGCTACTTATTTTAATCCAATATTCCCTAAGCATGAAAAATACAGTTTCAGAGATACACTCTTACCAAAAATAATTATTCTTCTATATTTTATAACCTATTTCTTTCTAAAAATGATTTTGAGGTGACCTAGTCACATTGAAGCCAAAACTGGAAACATCCCTGTGCTTTAGGTATATTTTTAATATAATTCATTTCAACCTTTCCTTTGGGGCAAAAACAGTTTTTTTCATGACAACTATAGACAACATTCATTCATTCATGCAAGTGTACTTTATGCCTTCCATGTGCCAAGCATATATTAAATGCTGTTTCAATAAATGGCTGAGACCAAGAAGTAAGACACTTTCTCCCCTTGGGGGAATGGTGAGAAAGGGGGAAAATTCAACTTCCCTATTTGGAGAATTCCTGAGATTCTTGCAAGCAGTGGGGACAACCAAATCAATAGGCCAAGCCCTCAATATTGGGGTTTGTTCATATGAAACTTATCCCTGAAAAGGATAGGCTAAGCCTACTTAAAATTAGGCCAAAGAGTCACCCAGAGGACCTCTTTTGTTGTTCAGATGTGGTTTCTATCTCTTCTTCAGCCAACACAGCAAGCAAACTCACTGCCCTCCCCTTCTCTACATGGGACATGACTCCCAGGGGTGTAAACCTCCCTGACAACGTGGTACAGAAATCCTAGAATGAGCTGGGACTCAGCATCAAGGGATTGAGAAAACCTTCTCAACTAAAAGGGGGAAGAGAGAAAGGAGACGAAATAAAGGGTTAGTGGCTGAGAGATTTCAAGCAGAGTCAAGAGATTATCCTGGAAGTTATTCTTGTGCATTATATAGATATCCCTTTTTCAGTTTAAGGTATATTAGAGAGGCTAGAGGGAAGTGCCTGAAACTATAGAGCTGTGTACCAGTAGCCATGTTTCTTGAAGATGATTGTATAGTGAGACAGCTTTTTCAATGTGACTGTGTGATTGTGAAAACCTTGTTCTAATACTCCTTTTTACTGCAGTATGGACAGATAAGTAAAACATATGGATTAAAAATAAATAAATAATAGGGGGAAAAATGAAGCAAGACACTGGTATACTCTTCCACTGTACTTTTATCTAAAGGGACTCGGTTCTGTGGGCCTTTCCTGAAGTAAATTCTCCTAAGGAAACTCATGTGATACCACTTCTATAGTCAGTTAAATCCATATGTGGAGGACTCCTTTATTCATACAACATTTCAAGGACGTTGGTACAGTTTTTCTAAAAACACACCCAAAATACTGAAGAAACAAAATCACTGAATTCTACGGGGTAATGCCTGAATTACCAACCATAAAAAATATTTTAGTCTGGTTCAAAAACGCATATTTCAGAACAGATTCTTTGAAATGTGAAGTCTGTTACTTTTTATTTACATGCATAGTTACAGGTAAGTTGAAATGCCTGTTTTATACTATTGAACTTTCATATAGGACAAACATGCCTTTGAAGTTTTCTTAGAGAAGATTTTTTTTTTTCTTTTCTTTTTTCTTGGCATGGGCAGGCACCAGAAATCGAACCTGGGTCTCTGGATTGGCAGGTGAGAATTCTGCCACTGAGCCACTGTTGCCCGCCTCTTAGGGCAGATTTTAATAGAGGATATGTTTGAATATCTGTTCACTGTTTGACTAAGGGATTAGCACCAGGGCAGGGCAGGGAAGAACTGAGAATTCTATTTATACTTCAGAATTTGATCTAGACATGTCCTTGGCTTAACAACCTATTTCTACAGTCACCTCAGAAATTTATTTTCAGATGCATTTTCTAAATTAAAGCAATTAACTTTTTGACCAGGCCACTGACAGAGAGTTTTCATTCCTTATACCTAAGGGTGAAATACTGATGTGCGCTCACACACAAACACATTCACCAAGTCAAATGCAAATATGTTAAATAAGAACTGTCATTCTCACACTTGAACTTCTATTTAAACCAGCAGAAAAAAAAAAAATCAGTCTGTTTGATACCCACGGCCATTGCTATGGTGATAATGGAAGGTGCAGCAATTCCAGAGTCCAACATTAATTGAGTTTAAATAGATTAATAAGAATATAACTGGATTCTTCTTCCTTCTGTATAAATCATATTAACATTTTCATCTCAGGGGTTTTGTGTTGGTTCTATAATGCCTTATATCCCTACTGTTCTTACTTTCAACTTTTAGTGCAGACTTCCCATGATTTTTAGTTTTGTTTATGCATCCTATTGTATTTGATTTCTAAGTGCAAAAATTGGCAATTGGTTTGGAGAGTAAAATATGCTGCAAAATATCCTATATTAGGGTAATATTAAAATACACATTTTTAGTAATTTAATTTCACTAAAGGAAAATCTGACACTTTAAAATATAAATTTTGAGATTTAAAAAAATTTGTATGTGCAGCAGTTTAGACTTTAATCTATCAGTCACCTATACCTCATTATAATATTCCACTACTTCCTTACCTGTGACTAAGCATGTAATCAATCTACGCATGCTCAGTGATTGGATCACCTCTAATTACATCATCTGGGGCCACTGTGCCCATTATCCTAAACACTGCCCATCTTTTTCTCTAATAAAACTCTCAGAATTACTGCAGTTCAGGGAGACAGATTTTGGTCTGCTAGGCCATCTGCTCTCTTACTGTGCACCTAGTAATAAACTCTTTCTCTCTTTGAAAAAAATTGTAGCTATAAATGCTAAGATAAAGTTATAAACAACTTCAAAATATATTTGGCCCTTTTTGCCAGTTTTGAAAACACCAGGGAAAAATTGCAATATTTTAGAAAATCATTCTGTATTTCTAAAGTGGCTTGCAATTTTTCTATTGCTTACATTTTGGGGATACAAGAATTGACCTCGGTTAGTGACTACTTGCTAATTAAATATTCTGGATTTCTGATAATTTTTTTATCCATTAATGATCCAGAAATTACAAACTGAGCTTTGAGGCAACAAAAATGTTTGTTTGGGATCTTAGAACTGCAATTAAAGGAGCACCCAAATTGTGTCCCATTTTGGAACTTTCAAGCAAGTGTTTTGAAAGAAAAATAAGATTACATAAATGGTTTGTATAGAATTTTGATTGATGGATATATGAGGCTTTCCAAGTGATCTTCAAGTTAAGCAGTTTACTGATTTCTTTATTTTTTAATTGGTTCTTTGCATCTAGATGCCCTCAGAAACCTAGTTGCTTTTGTATACCTTGGCAGCTTGTGATATCTGGCTGAGTGTTGCATAACTTCCTGAAAGGCCTTCTGATTCCACTTAAATTCCTTAGCCATATTAACTCCATTTTGCTTTATCTCTTTTCTCATCATTATCCCTAGTAATGATAAATTAAAATAAAATAAAATACAATACATGGTATTATCTCTTAAAATTCTTTTTCTATCTTTCCCTTCTCTCTCAGTCATTAAAACATTCTTAAGAATGCCTTATATTTCAATATTTTTTAAGAGGTTATCAAGTGCTTTGCTTACAAATTATCATTTGGCCCTTGAACAACCTTGAAAGCTTTGCGAACATTTAGGTAAATTGCATTAAAAGGGGAACAAAATTCTGCAATCCTCCCAAACATTCCCATCCCCTGGTCATGTAACTAAATACCAATCTAGGTATTGCTGTGAACTAATTTTGCAGAAGTTGCAAGGCAACTATGTGACCTGAATTCCAAAGCGGTACAAGCCCATCCAGGGAATGATAGAGCATATGAGCTGGCTCATCTATAGCAGAGCACAAGAAGTTCTACTATATAAATACTTAAGAAGACATCAGCTACAGGGTAAAGGATGATATGATCCATATTTTAAAACTTCAACTTCTATATGAGACCAAAGGGAGAGATGTCTATTTGGTGCAAAATTTAAATTTTGGGTAATACATTTCCTAATTTAACTTGTATGGTCACTTTAGTTGAACACCATAAGTACATGGAACCTTGAATAGGGCATGAGATCTTGTTGGTTTGTACAGGTTAGTGTGATGTTCCAATATATCTCAGAGTAATTTTGACAGAGAATAAAAAGTATTTGCAAAGTCCCCTTGAGGGACAGGGAAGAAAGGAGCAAATATTCAACTTCCCAATTTGGGGTATTCCTGATTTCTTGCAAGCAATTCAATAGACTCTGCCCTCAATTCATAAGTCCTATGACTCTTATTCCTGAAAAGAAGAAACTCAGCATACTTACAAATATACCTGAGTCACCCCTATAGAACTTCTTTTATCTTTTTTAGGGGGTGCATGGTTGGGAAATCAAACCTGTATCTCCAGCATGGAAGGTGAGCATTCAACTACTAAACCACTCGTGCACCTCAGAGAACCTCTTTTGTTACTCAGATGTGGCCTCTCTCTCTTACCCAGCTCAGCAGGTGAACTCACTGCCTTCCCCTGCTATGTAGGACATGACTCTCATGGGTGTAAATCTCCCTGGCAATGTAGGACAGAACTCCCAGGGTGAGCTGGGACCTGGCATCAAGGGATGGAGAAAGCCTTCTTGACCAAAAGGGGGAAGAAGAAATGAGACAAAATAAAGGTTCAGTGGCTGAGAGATTTCAAACAGAGTCAAGAGATTATCCTGGAGGTTATTCTTATGCATTATATAGATATCCCTTTTGAGTTTAGGGCATAGTGGAATAGATGGAGGGAAGTATCTGAAATTGTTGTGCTGTGCTCCAGTAGCCTTGATTCTTGAAGCCGATTTTATAACTATATAGCTTTTACAATGTGACTGTATGATTGTGAAAACCTTGTGTCTGATGCTCCTTTTATCCGGCGTATGGATAGACAAGCAAAAAATAAGGAAAAATAAATAAATAATAGGGGGGCAAATAAAGGGTAAAATAAATTGGGCAGATTGAAATTTTGTGGGTCAATCAGAGGGAGGATAAGAGGTATGGGATGTATGAGTTCTTTCTTTTATTTCTTTTTCTGGAGTGATGCAAATGTTCTAAAAATGATCATGTTGCTGAACACACAACTATAAGATGACACTGTGAGCTATTAATTGTATACCATGGATGGACTGTATTGTGTGAAGATTTCTCAATAAGAACATTTAAAGAAAAAAAGACATCAGCTAAAATTATAGCAAATAATTAAAGGCTAATTGTGGTCTAGTGTGTTAGTATGGAATAGATGGTGGCTTCTTGTATAGCAGGCCTCAGCAGGAGCTCACGGGAGAGAAATGAGGCAGGGCAGGGCATGCAGGAGATGACTGACTGCTGCTAGGAAAATGTTCAAAGCCCCGTGCAATTTCCCGACCTTACTCTTTTATGAAACCAATTACTGAAATTACTGTGGAAGGACAGGAAACCCTGTACCCACAAGATATAGACAAAAACCCATCCCACTGAAAGAAAGGTATATTTAAAAAACAAAATGAAACAAACAAGACCCTCCAATACATGAAAGATGAGGAGGAGGGAGTGGTCAAGTTGGCTAGACTGAACTGCATTTCCAGAAATTCCATTTATTGTGTGTTAGGATGGGCTAAAAGAGATCTGTTTTGCAAATTTGAAAGGTGGAAGTGAAGCCAGGAGCCACTTTTATTTTTTCAGCCAGGCAGGAATTCCCGTATCCTTTTGCTTTCCTCTAGCTCACCTCAGTGGTGGGGGACTGCCGATGGTCTTGAAACTGCTCTACCTTCTGCCAGATTCTCCTCCAGTTTCTCTGACCCTTAAGTTATGTATGCATTTAGCTCTGTGAGGAGGGTGCTAACTTCTCCTACAGGACAACTTCATAATCAAGACTGAAAGGAGCGAGAAGTTTCATTGATTCTGATCTGTGCTTCCAGACTCAAGTTCGTGCTTATGAATTCTCCCCTGCATCGTCTCCCTCCTTTACATCCACTGTTTTTGTTCACAACTGTCCATCCTGCAGACTTGTGCATAATGTCAAATCCCTGTAGCTAATCCTTCACTTAAATATATGTAAATATAGATGTATATATATTTGTATATGGTATACGTATACGTGCAATTTATATTATTTTATGATATATATGTAGGTTTATGTATATATACAAATACGTATGACAAATACATTAGAATATATCTATTCTATTTCTCTGATTGAACTAACATGCTAAATATGGTTCCAAAGAAACATAATCTTAATGGGTGCTCTGAAGTAGTTCTGGGTTGTTTAGCATTCGTTTCCTGATAAGATTGGATTAAACTCAGCAATGACCATGTTTCCTGGTCAAACACCTTGCCAAACTGCAGGTTCATATATTCAGTTGCTTTTCAACATCTGTGGAAGGTTGAATTACACACCCTAAGGAGAGACACATTCTTAATCGTAAACTGAGTTCCTATGGGTGTGAATTCAGGTGTAAATAAGACCTTCTGAAGATGTTAGTATTAGTTAAATTGTGGAGAATTGAACCAGCGTAGGTCCTAAACCCTATTGCTGGAGGCCTTACAAAGGGAAGCAAATCAGAAGTCAGAGAAAGCCACGGGGAGGAGTGAGAAGCTACAGGTCAGCAGAAATGTGAAGAGCAGACACAAAGGTAGAGATCCCCATGTGAAGGGGCAGAGACACCAGCCAGGGACCACCACGGATTGCAGTGAGCGAACACCAGAACACTAGATTTCTGGGAGGAAAAACTGTGTTATTTCGGCAGGCTGTTATGATAACATCTCTATCTGGAAATCTAATGGATAGCTCAAAATCATTTCCAAATGAGCTCCTGATCTGCTCACCTTCTCCCCAGCTTGTTTCTCCAAAATCTTCTGTTAAATCTCTGTTATTCTCACTTCCCGTCTTCCTGATACTCAGAACAAAACACTTGGAGTCCATTTCATCCTGCTATTTCTCTCACAACTGTATCTGATCCTTTAGAAATCTGTTTGGCTAAAATTTCTAAATATGTTCACGATCCATCCATTTCTCCATACAGGTATAGCCTTCACCCTAGTCTGAACCACCACCCTATCTACTGCAATACCCACGTATTAGTTCTCTTTGCTTCATCCAATCTCTTATACTCTACTCTTAGCATAGCAGCCAGAGTGATCCTGTTAAAACTTAAATATCACCTGTCTGTCCTGTACTCAAAACATCTCACTCACAGTTGAAAATAGTCCTTGAAATGTCCCCCAATGTCTAATATGACCCACACTTCTCTGACTCACGTCTACTAATCTCCTGTTGCTTTTCTCCAACCACACTTGCCTCTTTACTGTTTTTATAACATGTTAGTCAGACTCTTGCCTTTGACCTTAGAACTTGTTGGGGATTGAATCATGCCCTCTCCCTATCCCCCAAAAGGCATGTTCAAGTCCCAACCCCTGGTCTTGAGAATAGGAACTCTGAAGATGTCATCAGCTAAGGTGTGCTTAAACTGAACAAGGATAGGGCTTAAGCCAATATGACTGAAGTCCTTACAAGCAAAGGAAACTGAACAGAGAAAGAGAAGCCATGAGGAGCAGCCAGAAGCTGGAAAGCAATGGACTATAAAAGAGAAAGGAGATGATGCTCCATGCTCATTGTCATGTGTCAGAGAAGCCAAGGACCAAGGATAGCCAGGAGTCAGCTTCAGAATACCACAGACTCTGGAGAGAAAGAATCAGCTTGCTGCCACCTCAATTTTGGACTTCTCCTAGCCTCAAAATTGTGATACTCAAATCCCCATTGTTTAAGTCAATCCATTGTATAGTATTTGTTTTAGCAGCTACAAAATGAAAACAGGGCATTAGGCAGGTTGTTCTTTCTTCCTCTTACTCTTTTTCCTCAGATATCCATATGGCTAACTCCCTAGCCTCCTCCAAGACAGATGGTCATTTGCCTGCTCATTGAAGCCAATCCTGACTCCTAATTCACACTTCAACCCCTCTATACCACTTCATCCCCCAAACCCCCAATCTCTTTTATTGTAGTTTATTTTTCTTCATCTGTAGAACATCTGATATTATAACATAGTAAGCAACCTAATTATTAATTCTATTTAATGTGTGTGTCCCACACTAGACTGTGAGCCATATAAAGTCACGAATCCTTTTTTACATATCCCAAGTGCCTAGAACAGTGCTTCTAGGCACTGACCTTCAATAAGATCTATGGATAAATGAATGAATGGATAAGTACTTTTATTCTCATGCAACTTCAAAATTTATGATACACTCTGACATCTTGATGTATTTGGCTCTTACAGCATGTCTGTGATTCAGGAAGGGCAGATATGATTACCCTCATCTTTAAATGAGCTTTCAAGAAGATAAGTGACATGCCTGAAACCTCTGACTCCTAGTTAGAATCATGTGTATAAAAACATTTAATAATAATAAGGGGACAAGGTTGAATTTGGCCACTATGCTTCAAGAATAGAAAATGGCTTAGTCCTGTTGAACTGGGGAAATAATTCATTTGCCCTAAGTTTTAAATATATCTTTGATGTATTCATTTGAACCACATAACAATTGTGACATGAGCAGCAGTAAAATCAAGTAATTTATCATGATAAGATGGATGTACCCTTTGCTAAGATTTTTTCATACTCACCAAACTTTATAGCTTTTTATTCACTCTGCATCAGAGCCAATATCATATATTTCCTCAGAGTGTCCTAAATCAGTAACTTACAGAACAACCTGGACATTTTAAAGAGCTTATAGTTTTCATTTAATTTATGAAGACCTCTGTACAGATGAACAAACAAAGATGTGACAGCAATACTTCACACATATAGTAAAGGACATTAGAAGGAAGGCAGAGTAAATTAAAAACCAAAAGAAACAAAAAACAGGTAAAAGCTTTGCTCTTTGCTTGTGGTGTCCGGCCAGCCTTTTCCCTACCCTGTCTTTTACCTGAACCCTTTATCTTGGTGGTAGCCACAGTGTTTCCTTGGTAATGCTCTTTTTGATTTTCTCCAATATGTACAGCCCAGATCGTTTTCCATAAGCCAGTTTGGATTTTCAATGACATTATAATTTCCCATCAGTCCATGTTGTGTTGACCCAACATGAGCCAGAATATGGGAAGGCCCCAGACAGAAACTGGAACAATTTACAGTTTTTAGTCCGTTGTTACTTACAGTGGATCAGATAAAGACTTCTGCTTATAAAATACTCACTTCACTGATGCACTCTTCTGATCTTTGGAAGAACATTAGAGGCAGTGTGGTCCTCCTCTCCACTTCTCTAGTTTTCAAATGATTTCTTACAAATAACATGGAAATTTTCAATAACTTTTGAGCATTTATCAGATTTTTTTCATTAGATTTGAGGATAATACCATTAACCAGTTATCATTCTGTTATGCCAGTGTTAAGAGTACTTGTAACTGGATTCATACCTCCAATGAATGTTTCTGAGAGTAGTTTCTCCTATAAAGCCTGAAAGCATAGTAGTATTTAAGTCATGAAAGTGAGTAAGACTGCCAAAGAAAACAGTCTAATGGCTGAAAATGTTACAAATCAATCATGAAAATAGGGTTGGTACATTTTATAATACAGTTATGAACTCCTGTAGAAGTGTAAAAAGTGTAAAGGGTACGTGGTGCGAGGGTAGTTCAGTGGTAGAATTCTCACCTGACCCAGGTTCAATTCCCAACCCATGCACCCCCCAAAAGACAAACAAACAAGCAAACAAAGAAAGAAAATAAATAAACAAATAAAAATTCAACAAATGGTGCTGCAATAATAGGATACTCACATGGAAAAAGGATGAAATGTGACCCTGCCATACAGCATATCAAAAAAAAAAAAGAGTAAAGGGTAAAATTATGTTTTTGGAATGGGATGGCTTCAGAAAACAGATGGCAATTGAGCTAGGAACCACCTCCCGGGAGTATTTTCATCACACCCAAAACCAGCAAAACTCCGGACATTAACAGTTCACAATTTATAAAAACAGTGTCCTGCATTTCCCACATCTTTGAAGACTATATTAATTCTTCCCTCGTTGAGAAATTGGGAATTCCAGTAGAATACATGAGTTCTTCTTCATCAACGCTCAGGGATTAGAATGGTGCCATCTCCCTTTCCTCTCCCATGGTGTACTACTCACAAATGGACTAAGGAGGGAGGGAACACTGAGGAGTATCTGCTTTAAAGGGTGTGACCAGATGTACAATAGAGGTAGGTTTCTATTCAGAGTCATGCCAACAGCCAGATACCTTAATGCTAAGAAGTGATTGGTTTTGATATAAAGACCCATGCAGTAAATAAATGTGGGTTCAATATAGTTTGTTTATTATATATTCACTCTCCAGCCCCTTTGTACCTTACCTCTCAGCATTATTTCTGGAAAGAGTTAACTATTAGTAATCTCTTTCTTTGGCAGAGTTTCTTTGACAACACTTCTTTCTCTTCTTCAACCTTGTTCCAATAAACTATATGCTTACCAGGTGACTTGCGTTTCTCTCTGAGAGAATGGACATACTGTTCAGAGAAATAGGCAGATTAAATAAACTAATCACCTGGTAGGTCCTTGGGAAGCCAGTTACTATTGAACAGTGGGGTTACACAAAAAGGTGTTGCTTTATCACTAAGGAGGTAGGAGGTCCTGGAAGAAGCATACATGGAATAGATATGGGTGTGAGTCCTAACTCTGTTAATTGTGTAATATCAGACATATTTAATCTCTCTGTATCTCACTGTTGTCTAAAAATGTAGATAATATCACCAACCTTGTAGAATTATTGTAAACATTAAAGAAAATATCTGTAAATCACCAAATATAGTATCCAGTAGTTGGTATATATCCCATATTATATTAATATGCAATAAATGTTATGTAAATGTAGGACTGCTTGTAACTAGGTTCAAAGGTTCAGTAAAGTTGTATATTCTATACACAGAGAGAGCTGCGATACATGTACTGTTTCTTAAGTTGAGATCCATGTGGTGTAATGCAAATTACATTCTGAAATTTGAAGCTGTATTAGGGTTCTCTAGGGAAGCAGAACCAACAGGAGATATCTATAAATAGGAGATTTTATATGTGTCTCATGCAGTGAGGGATGCACTAGTCCAGATTCCATAGGGCAGGCCTCAAGCTGGCAACTCTGATGAAGGTCTTCCATGAATTCCCCAAGAGAGGCTAGCTAGCTAAAGTGGGGGTGAAAATCCTCTCTTCTGACTGCTGAAGTTATCAATTCCCCCTTAAACACCTTCACCTGATTGGATTAACTGGAAGGCACTTCCCTTAGCTGACTGTAGATGTCATCAACTGTAGATGCAATCAACTGACTGATGATTTAAGTCCATGAAATGTCCTTGCAGTGACAGGCCAGTGCTTGCTTCACCAAACACCTGGGCCCCATGACCAGGCCAAGCTGACACATGAGCCTAACCATCACAGTTCACCCTTTGTCAACTTGGCAGCTATACACATCACCCTAAACTATGCTAAATATCGAAATAGAAAGCAGTAACAGACATATTTTTCACCTAACAACATTCATTTGTTCTGCATTCAACTGTAAATGTGCTACATCTCTCCAGGATAGGGTGCAAGTCCTTGGGTAATATTCACTGTTAAGCTTCATACCTGATAACTCAAATTACATTAACAATACAACTTATGTCATATGGTAAAGAGATGAGATAGAGAAGAAAACAAAGATATTTGCTTTATGTGCAAATACAAACATACTCAACAAAACAAGGAAGAAATATTCATAATGTTACAGTCCTCATTTCTGTAACTGGTCATGTGGTCCTAGTTCACATCTATTACTACTTTCTTCCACTACCCATTTCATGCTCCTTTACCCTCAGTCAGCATGTCAGCTGGCCATGGTTATTTACCTGCTGGTGTGACCGAAACCGACATTCCTGACATTTCTGGGCCATTGGTAGTCCTGCCTGAATTGGGTTGTTGCCATTTTCCATTGCCTTTAATCACAGGGGATGGTAGTACTAAGAAACGCCCTAGGGGATCTCCCATATTCCAAGAAAACTCTTTTTTACCTCTATTGGATAGTTGCCGTCCTGTTTTCCCCAAATAGTCAGGGTCAATCATCCCATACAGCACAGTAATCCCCTTATTTGTCTGTTGATTCCAAGTCATGAGAAGTCCAATGTGGCCAGGTGGCAGTCTTAACTTCCAATTCAATGGAATCATTGTTGTGTCACCTGGTGGAAGCACCTTCCTTTTAGAACTAAGACCAGCAGAGCTTAAGTTTGCAGGGATCAGAAGCAAAAACATTTCTAGTGAGTCACTAGGGTAATAATGAGTGGTGCTATTTCCATTTCCACCCCTTGATTCCTGGACCCATGAATCCTTCTTATGGGAAAAACAGCACCATAGAGTGAATGCTGATTCAAGGCATATGCAGCCTCCAAGGTATTGCCACCTAGTTAGCATCATAATGTAGTCTTCAAAAAGCCATTCCACCTTTCTATCAAGCCAGCTGCTGCTGGTTGATGGGGAACATGGTAAGACTAGAGAATTCCATGAGCATGTGCCCATTCCCACACTTCGTTTGCTGTGAAGTGGGTTCCTTGATCAGAAACAATGTTCTGTGGAATAACATGAGAGTAGATAAGGCACTTTATAAGTCCACAGATGGTAGTTTTGGCAGAAGCATTGCATGCACGGAAGGCAAATCCATATCTAGAGTATGTGTCTATTCCACATAGAAAAAAATTGCTGTCCCCTCCATGATGGAAGTGGTCCAATGTAATCAAACTGCTGGTCATGGCAGGCTGATCACCCTGGGAAATGGTGCCCTATCAGGAACTGAGTGTGAGTCTCTGCTGCTGGCAGATTGGGCAATCAGCAGTGACTGTAGCCTGGTCAGCCTTAGTAGGTAAAAGTAAGAATCCGTAATTTGTCTGGAATCTTTCCTGTGAGTAGCTTGTTTTCATATTCAGAGCTCCCTATAACAAGGAAGTCAGCCACCACCACTTGAGTTGACAGATATACAAAGGTAGTCAGGGAGTGGAGAACTTTATAGTGAAAAAAAGGACAGGCCTCAACTATGCTGCAATTGGTGGTTATTTCTATGAGGAAGATGAAGGCAAGCTGACTAGAAGTGGGATATCTTATATAATTGGTTTGGGAGCATATTTGGCTTTCTCTTTTTGATTCTGACAGGGAGACAGGTAGAGAAGGGATCAGGATAAAGAAGCTGGAAGTCTGATCAATTCCTAACAATTTTGAGATTATTGACTTGCTAGACTGGTTACTGCTGAGGTTGTGGGTCAGAATTTTATTTTTATTTATCTTCTAGTCATTGAACATTTGTGTGTACATTCTTTTAATTCATGCAAGGAATCATTTAGTTTCTACAACATTATTTATCAGTTTATCTCCATAGGTATATGTAAGATATATAGAAATGAATAAAATATGGAAGATAGTATTCTGTGTTGGACATCCCATTTACATTTTTTAAAAATCCCCTTCGGTGAGAAATGGGGAAAAGCAACTCATTCTGACAAATTTAAGATTGTCCAATGTAGTGACTTATAATCATTTTTATGTTGCTAGTGTTGGAAAGGTAAAAGCTTTACTATAAAGATATTCCTTAAAATGTATGCTTTGGAGATACCAGTCCTCATAGGAATATAAACAAAGTATGATTGGGTCCATATGAAGTGTGTTTCTGTAAGGGTATAGAATTGCATAACCATTATGGGTGGTTTTGCATTTCTTTAGAAGCATCTGTTAGAGGCGTTTTCCTAGATAGGATACTGAACTAGTATTTTGTGCTGGTGTGACAAAGCCACAGCCAGGTCCCACAAATATTCTTATAGTGATAGTGTCTGTGTTTAACTCAATATGGCTTTGTTGTCGCTTGTCAGGTAAATAAAAGGCATAGCATATATTGAATGCCTAATAATATCTAAGTGTGTCACTCATGCCTGAATAGTCCCAAAAGGCTAAAATAATGAGAGAATTGAAAAAGTTACACTGTATAAGAATGTGGGGCCTAGGATGAATGTTACAGAAATAGGAAATCATAAATGCTACATAAAAGTTCTTCCCTCTTTGAAATGTTAATGTTATTTTATTTGGTATATGAATTAAACTACTACGATAATTTTATTTTAAAATATATTTAATTTTGGTCTCTGACTACTTGGGGTTTCCTTAAGACAATGGTTCCCAAAGTTATTATGACAACTGCATTTCAGAAACTCTTCATGTTACATGTTTTTTTCCACGTTTAAAATCAGATTGCTTGGCTCAGCAGGCAGAGTTCTCATCTGCCGTGCCAGAGACCTGGGTTCGATTCCTGGTGCCTGCCCATGCAAAAAAACAAAATTAAATTAAAAAATCAGATTGCTTTTATACCATAAATCCCTACTTTTTGGGGGGGCGTATAGCCAAGTTTATTTTTTTTATTGTTGTTTTTCTTTGTTCTTCTCTCCTAGTACTAAAAATAATTTTCTAGAGTAATGGAACATTTCCATGAACATTGATATCACATTTCCAAGATCTTTTCTCTACTTCTTTCTCCCTTCATCACAAAAATATTAGTACTAGATATGATTTAAAAATACTTTAATATGAAAAAAAATGGAATTCTCTACCTTCTGTAAGGTGTGGCCAAGAAGACTATAAGACAAAGAGTGGACAAGGAAAATAACAATTAAAAATAAGAGAACTAATTAAGTTATTAATATTCTAAACATATAAGCTAGGTAATCATTAGAGTTAATACACTTATGGTAATTATTTAATGGAATGAAGAAGTGAAAAAATGCAATTCTAAAAAGGATGACATTTAGCATATGTGTGTGCACATGTGCATGTTCTATGTAAATATAAATTATTTCTGAAGTGTGAAAAATGCTTTCAGTTCTTATCTTTACTATCACATCTGCTGTGTTGTTTAAAACAACTAATATCCTGACCATAGAACCTAGGTTTATCAAAATATTTTTTTTTCTTTTTATGCCGCATGGCAGGGGTCACATTTCATTCTTTTTCCATATGACTAACCCCTTTTTGCAGCACCATTTGTTGAATTTCTGTTGGGTTTGTTTTTTTCATTTGTTTGTTTGATTGTTTGTTCATTTGGGAAGTGCATGGGCCGGGATCAAACCTGGGTCTCCTGCATAACAGGTGAGAATTCTACCACTGGACTGCACTCACACCCTTATCAAAATAATTTTAAAAGAGGAAAACAGTATATTATGGCTTCAAAAATTTGTGAGCTTCTCAATGCCAGTATTTACATCATTCTGTCTCAAATATTTCTTTTTTCTTTCTTTTTTAGGATAAATGAAACCTCTTATGAAAAAGGCGAGGCAACTACAGAAGGAACCATCACATGGAGAATGCTCCCTCTCCAGGCTCCTGGTAGTCTCAGTTTACACAATGGTTCTGTCACCAAATGGAGATTTGTTTATGTGTAGAAGAATTTTCAGATTGGTGAATAAAACATAAGTTTAGAAAGGGCAAGAAATTGCTTAATTACTCATCATAGTGGAGTTTGAGCTCTGTAATTTAGAGGTTAATGGGATATAATGCTAGTCATTCCATGGGCACTAGAACTGGGTTAAAATTATTAATTCAAGGACAGTACATCTACAAGTTACAATGCTTTTCATCTTTCACATCTGCCCTCCCCCCAGCCAGGTATAAACAATTGAGTTTACTTATGTTAGTGATATCCCTATCACTAATCATGTGGATACCTGAAAATAAGTTGAAAATAATTTCTATTTCTTACTGTAATATGTGATGGATTGTTTGACAGAAATTTGGTTTTCATCACTGAATTTGTATGAGTCAGTGCTCCAGGAAGAAATAAATGATATTCTCAAATGAGCATAATTCAAAGAATATTTAATGAAGGGACAGTTTACAAATGTTTAGGAAGGATGTAGAGAAAAACTGGAGAATAAGGTAATCCTATGGATTAGTAACAGCAAAACTGTTTTCAGACCTCGGCTTAATGGTACAAATTATAGGAATGGTTCTTGGAACCCAAAAGGAGAAAGTTGGATAGTATAGAAGATTGAATTGTATTCTCAGGTTTGGACATTGTATTAGTTAGGATTCTCTAGAGAAACAGAATCAACAGGGAACACTTGCAAATATAAAATTTATAAAAGTATCTCACGTGACCGCAAGAACGCAGAGTCCAAAATCCACAGGGCAGGCTGCGAAGCCAACGACTCCGATGGAGGGTCTGGATGAACTCCACAGGAGAGGCTCACCAGCCGAAGCAGGAATGGGGCCTGTCTCTGAGTTCTCCTTAAAAGGCTTCCCATGATTAGATTTAGCATCACTAATTGCAGAAGACACTCCCCTTTGGCTGATTACAAATGGAATCAGTTGTGGATGCAGCTGACGTGATCATGACCTAATCCTATGAAATGTCCTCATTGCAACAGACAGACCAGCGCTTGGCCAATCAGATAAACAGGTACCACAACTTGGCCAAGTTGACACGTGTCCCTAACCATGACAGACATGGTCTTGGTCTTTGTTCATATTCTGGTGGAGGTGGACCATTGTCTATTGGATCTCTTTAAGTTGTTACTTTAGTTAAGGTGCGGCCCAACTGAATCAAGTTGGGCTTTAATTTGGATTACTAGAGTCCTTTATAAACAGGATGAAATGTAAAAATACAGAGAAAAAACCATAAGGAGAATCTGGAATGCAGAGAAGAAAGAAGGCATCACCGTGTGCAATGCCATGTGACAGAAAAGCCAAAAACCAAGGATTGCTGGCAGCTAGCCCCAGGTTGTCACAGTCTTTGGGGAGAAAGCATCACTTTTACTGTGATCTCAATTTTGTACTTCTCCTAGCTGAAAAACCATGAAACAATAAAGGCTTGTTTTATAAGCCAACCCATTATATGGTATGTGTTAGCAACTGGTTGGGAGGTCTGCCTTGAAAAGAACTGCAAACATGAAGAAGTGAAATTGTCCTCAGGCAACCCATAAGGAGAGACCTTGGGGAATAAATCTCTCGAACCTATTCTCCCCTCTTCCTCCAATATCTTGTTGAGTCTCCAACGGCCAAATCGGACCAGACACCAGAGAGTAAGGGCTCGTATACATATGCCTCTGCAGGCCTGCGTCCTGAGGCAGAAAGGAGGGAAGACAAGAGGAGAATGGAATCACAACATCGGATCATTGTTACTCTGTAGGATATCAAGTAAAAATGAAAATTAGGCAGCTGGTATTAGGGAAGTAAAAAAAGTACTGTCTTTATTGAAGCATCACCTATTGATTAATTCAGTAAAAAAAATCTATTAAATATATTTACATTTCAGGCATTGCTCTATGACATGGAATACAATTCTTAAGGAACTTATATTCAGGAAGACAAAAGCCCATCAAATAACATTAGTTAATGGTAAGTGTTATAGAGACCATAAAATAGAATAATCTGGGTAGTAGGTTTCCTTTAGATACAACTCTCAAAGAAGGTATCCATGAGGAGGCAATGCTGAGTTGAAGCCAGAAAGATGAGGCAATCAAAGTTGTTGTGGCATAGACCATCTACCACAGACTATCCTGGGCTCCTCATGTAGACCATCCGATGGCTTGAAGCTGTATGTACTCCACAAACTGTGTTCCATTCTTGTGGGTGTGGACCTGTTGTAAAAAGGATCTTTTGGTGAGTAGCATCTTAAGTTAGGATGTGACCCACCTCATTCAGGGTGGGGATTAATCCTTTCAGTGGAATCCTTTATAAGAGAATGAAATTCAGACAAAAAGAAGGCCACAGAAGCAAAACTCTGGAAGTAAGAGAACCTGGAAGGGAAAGGAGAGACCAGCAGCATAGATGCTGCTATGCGCCTTGCCATACAGAAGAGTCCAGGATTCCTGGCAGCCGGTCTCCAGGAAGAAGTTATTGTCTTGTTTTGGATATTTTTATGGCTTCAGAATTGTAAGCTTGTAAGGTAATAAATTTCCATGGTTAAAAGCCAAACCATTTCATGGCATCTGCTTTTGGCAGACAAGCAAACTAGATCACCATTGTGTTTAATACTGGCACAGCTCAGTCTTTATCAGGTTCACATAGCTAATATACAACCAGGATCCCAAATGCAGGCCATGCTCCCACTTCAGAAAGAGACAGACAGGTATAAAAACTTGTATTCTTCATTCGTTTAATAAGTTCTGCTTGCTATATAACAAGCAGTGGTTTAGGCTTGATGAAAGAGCATCAAGCAAAACACATTTAACAGTATAAAGGTTCTTTTAAAGAACTAATATTCTAGTGGGAGGAGGGAGGCAATAAACAATACCATTTGGAGGTTGAGCAGAGGGGGAGCAACCAGTGACTAAACAGGAAAGAGAAAGCACTTTGAGGAAGGTAAGAAAACATACTGAAGAGTGTGATGTAATGGAATCCCAAGAAGAAACTATTTTAGATGGGAATTGGTATTCATCATGAAAGCTGCCACTAGGTCAAGCAAGCCAAGAACTGAGAAGTGATCACGGGATGTGACAGTATGGACATAACAGCTGACCTCAATAAAAACAATTTCAAGGAAATTATGGTGAATGAGGATTAATTGAGGTGGGTTGAAAATAGAATGTGAAACAAGGCAGTGGTGACAATGACAATAATCAATTTTTAAAGAAGGAAAATAAAGACAGAAATAGCATAGAGGATATGAAGTCAAGGAATTCTATTTTCTATTTTCTTCTTTTTGTTTTTATGACAAAGGGTCATTACTCATATTCTGTCGATAAGAATAATCCAATTTAAATTCATATTAACAGTTCAGGAGAAAGAGTTCACAATTTCAGGGTTAACTCTGGGAAATCAAGAGGGCATGTTATCAAGAGCACGGGGGCAGGGATTTAATTTTGATAGGGTCGTTTCATCATCAAAACAGCTAAGAAGATCAAGAATATGGGTAGAGATATTGGAAAGTGATTATATCAAGTGAGAAACTGGAGATTTCCACGCCAACTGATTCCTTTTGTCTATAATGTTTGTGACAAATTAGCTATTTAGATTTTAAAGGAGGTTTGAAGAGGCAATTATGAACATGAAATAATCCTTTAGGAGAGTGGGAAAGAGAATGCTAGGAAATGATTGCTAAGCTGTGTTTTCTCAGCCCAAATTTGAAAAGGCAGTAGTCACTCCTGTTGTTTGAGCTTCTATAACAGCATTTAGCACATTGGGTGAAGGCAAGGTGAATTGGGTTCATTGGTTTCACACACGATTTCTGGTGAAGACAGTAGAGGAAGAAAGGGAAATGAGGTTGAAATTGGCTTTAATGGAATTATCATAAGGACATTGGATCTAAGTAAGGAGGGTAGTGGAGACAAGAGAAAAGTGATAGGAAGTGATAACTGGTGGTCTTAGGGTTGAAGAAGTGCTGGAAGGGCATACAGAGTAAGTAAGCTGTGGAATGGAAGCTGGTAAAATTGAAAGTGAGATACTTGAAGATTTTCTGGGTGGTATAATTATTGGTAATGACATTGGAATGGTTATTCTTGGTGACTTGAAGAAAAATATTACTGGACTTGAGAGGTCAAGAAACAGGATAAATCACTGGGCATTATATATACTGAAATCACCAAGAAGGCTGTAATAATTTTCTGTTGCTTCTAACCAATATTATCACAACGCAATGGCTGAAAACAAAGTGCATTCACTACCCCACAGTCCTTGTGAATCAGGAGTCCAGCTATGGCTTAGCTAGGTCTTTCCCTGGGGGCCTCACAAGGCTGTCATCACTGTGTAACCTTGGAAGAGGTCTCATTCAAGGCTCAATCAGGAAAGGAGCTGCTTCCAAGATCACCTGGTTATTGGCGGAATTCAATTCCTTGTGTTGGTAGAACTCAGAGTTTCAGTTTCTTGCTGGCCAGTGACTGGAGGCAGCCCTCAGCTCCTAAAGACTGTCCTGCTTCCCTTGCCGGGTGGGCTTCTCCACATGACCGTTTGCTTCGTTAAAGACAGCAACGAAACAGTGTCCTCAACAGTGGAGGTCACTGTCCCGTGCAGTGTAGTTACGGAGATGGCATCCGACCACTCTTGCTGTGTTCTACTGGTTAAAAGCCAGTCCCAACTCCCACTAGCAGAGGAGGGAAGGGTGTGAACGCCAGGAGGCGATGTCTGTGGGGACTACTTTACACTCCGTTCGCCGCGGATAGTGAAATGAGAAATAGAGAAAAGGAACTCAAAAAGCTAGAGGCCAGTCAATGGATCAATAAGACCACGTAATTGATAAATTGCTAAGTCTCATGAGTGGGAGGATCTGGGATTTTTGAGAAGGGGGGTGAGGTGATTTTAAAGCGGCATTGGGGAGCAATCATAAAACATTTTCTGTAAAACTCTGCTTCCGCGTGTGTATAATGGAATGCTGATGGTAATGTAATTAAGAAATTAAATCTAATTGAAATCAAGAGTGGAAAATTGTAGTTTACAAATGAATGAAGTTCACTTATTTTCAGTGAGTATATCACTCCACAATCACACTCTTTATTTCAATATTATAGAGGTTAAAAACTAAATTCTTTTTCCTCCTTATTCCAAGAATAAATTTTCTGTATGTGAATGAATTTTCAATTATTCCAATATATAGAGAGCAAATATACGGCTAATCAAAATTTGTTTATCCTGGATTGCTGTGTGGCTTTTATATATACATTTGCCTCATTATTTCTGCCAATTTGGTAATTCAGAGAATTTTTAGCATGCTAATGAAGATTTACTGTGACTGTTGAACCTAATAAGTGACCCCAGATAAGCACAATCTTTGCAACTTGCCCTTTTGTTCAAAGTATCCACTTCCCTCCTTGGTGCAACATTGCTTCTCTAATGAGCATTCCAAGAATATTTTCTCCTCCCGATTGGAACATTCTGGGTAGTAAATGAACGATGTTATAAGCTAGCTTCAATACTTAGAAACAGATCTACTGAGACAATTCACATAGATATTCTTAGAAAAGCTAATTATTTAAATAATACATTATTTAAAATGAAATATTTCCTTTAACAAGTTATATATTTTATTACTGTGTGATCACATAATAGCAAACCAAAAAAATAAAGATCTTAGGATAAAAAGTAATTTCTCACCCAAACTCCTCCTTCTCAGAAGATCATATTTAAACTGCTTCTGGTTTATTTTCTTCTGGAATTTGCCTCCGTAACTTGTGGTAATATGTTTTGCTTCTATTTTTTAGTAACCAACTTTAGATAAGATATCTTAATTGCCCTATGTGAAGGGTGAGGACTTTTATCTTATAATGCCCTCTTTTCCTACTCTCCTTTTTCTAATATTTAGTACTTACACCATTATTTTAAATCTCTAGTGTTTTACTTTATATCTTTAGATCATATAAGGAAACATCTAGCTGTGACTTTTATTTTTTCAGCATTTAATAGCATATTTTGATAGCCCACATTGTAAAACATGGATATAAGAATCCCTACCCATTCTTGCACCTTTTCTCTCAGTTTATACTTCATAAATTCTTCCAGCTGCAACATCCCATTTACATAGTCAAGGTAAAAATATACAAATAACACATACATTTGGAGACAATAAACTGATGAATCAGTATCATCATGCTTAGTGGTGCAAAATGAAATTCCAGTTATCTATGTGATAAATGTTTTAAGCAAAAATGTAGAGACATAAATTAACCTGAAAAAAATTTAAAGCAAACTGGTTGTCCAGAGTCTACTTTGTAATGCACACAACCAATGATCAGTTCAGCAGGGTGGAGCAGAGCAAACTGCCATCCATGTAACTACATCTCAACAGTTAACTTTACAAAAATAATCTACAACAAATTTAACTTTAATGAAGCTGAACCACAAAGAAATTAAATCTTCTTTAATAAAGGATCAAACATGTGGAGTCCATAAGTAATAAAATTGAAGGAATGATTCCATTAAAAAATTCTAAACTTTAAGTTTAATTCAGCTCTTTAAAATGTTATTAGGTAATATTTGATATATATAGTAACTTCACGTATGTAACTTCTGAAGTTTAATAACGAAATAAACACCTCCCTGAACTCATCACCCAAATTAAGATAAAAAGAAATTCCAATACACTTGCATCTATCCATGTCTGTCTGTCCTCTCCTCTGCCTACCCCCAACAAAGGGACCATTATCTGGAATTTTATTTTTATTATCCCTTTTCATAACTTCATTATTTTTGTCAGATATAATGTATATCTGTAGGCAATGTGTACTTTTTATTTGTTTCTGTGTTCTAAAAAAAGGGTATTATAAGGATTATTGTTAACTTTGTTTATTCCACTCAAAATTGTTTCTGATATACACCCACACTGTTATGTGTAGTTCTTGTTCATTTTTTAATTCCTTATAATATTCATTCTCTTGAAAAGTACATTTGAGTTGCTTCCAGTTTATCATTGATATTGCTTCTGTAAATGTTCTTGTCTCCTGGTGGACATGGATAAGAGGGCAGGGAATCAATGAAGATTAGAAATAGAAAACCTAGATCATTTAGTATGTGAATATTTAATCTTACAAGATTGAGCTAAATTGATTTTCAATATATTCCTTCAGAATACGCACTGCCTTGATTCACATCTTTGCCAACAGTTAGCATTTTATCAACACATACTTAAATACAGGATATGCATTAAATATAACAGACCTTTGCCAGTGATAGGTAATGTAATAAAAGTAGGAAATCAAACTAAAATGAAGCAAAAATAAACAAATATATAAAAAAAGAGGAGACTTGTACAGACTAATAATAATGTCATGATATGAAATGTGAAGAATGATTCATTCAGCTCTTGAAACTGAGCTCCAAGTAGTTGAAACAATAATGAATAAAAATTAATTTGGCTAACTACACAGCAATTGGTTTATATTTATTTTCTTTTAGCACTTTGAAGATATTATTCTAATAACTATAGCATTCATTATTGCTGTTGGCAAACAACTGTCAGTCTAATTGACATTCCTTTGAGGAGATTTGTCTTTTCTCTCTAGTATTTTCACTATTTTGTTCTTTTCTGAAATTTCCTTGCAAGATTTTTATGTGTGCATTACTTTTTGTATACATGATTCAATGACTTCTATGCACTTATCTTGACTCACACTTTTTTAAATGCAATTTTATTGAGATATATTCACTAAGCATAGAAACCATCTGAAGTATACAATCACAGTAACAACACATTGTTGTGCATACAGCCTCATGATCACAATTAGGACATTTTCATTACTCCGGAAAAGAAATAAAAATAAAAACACCCTAATGCGCCCATACTCGTTATCCCCCAGCATTACTGGCCCATAGTATTAGTGTGGTACACCACACTCACACACCATTCAGCACTGGTAATTCTTCTCACAATAATGTGTTACCATCACCTCTGTCTCTTTTTAAACGTTTAAGTTCACTCCATTTAAATATTCTGTACGTATTAAGCAACTGCTCCCCATTCTATACCCCCGTAACTTACATTCTATATTTTATGTCTATTAGTTTACATATTATAACTGCTCATACCAGTTATACCATACAATATTAGTCCTTTTGTATTGACTTATTTGACTTACAATAATGTCCTCAAACTTCATCCACATTGTGGCATGCTTCAGGACTTCATTCCTTCTTAGAGCTAAATAATATTTCATTATATGTATAAACCACATTTTGTTTATCCATTCATCTGCTGATGGACACTTGTGTTGTTTCCATCTGTTCGTAATTGTGAATAATGCTGCTGTGAGCATCAGTGCGCAAATGTCTGTTCACATCCCTGCTTTCAGACCTTCTGGGTATATCCTGAGTAGTAGGATTTCTGGGTCATAAGGCAACTCTATATTTAGCTTCCTGAGGAACTGCCAAACTGACCTCTGCAGTGGCTGTACCATTTTAAATTCTCATCAGCAGTGAATAAGTGTTCTAGTTTCTCCACATTCTCCCACTTGTAGTTGCATTGCAGTTGTTTGTTTGGTAGCAACCATACTAGTAGATATGAGATGATACCTCATTGTGGTTTTGATTTGCATTTTCCTAATGGCTTGTGAAGTTAAGCATCTATTCATGTGCTTTTTAGCCATCTGTTATTTCTTCTTTTTGGCATTTCTCTACTCATGTAATTTGCCCATTTTTTAATTGGGTTGTTTGTCTTTTTAATGTTGAGTTGTAGGATTTCTTTAAATGTACTAGATACAAGCCCTTATCAGATATGTGGTTTCCAAATATTTACTCCTATCGAGTCCATTACCATTTCTTTCTTTTGACAAAGTCCTTTGAAGCACTGAAATATTCAGTTTTGAGGTGTTCCCATTTATCTGTTTTTTCTTCTGTTGCTTGTGCTTTGGGTGTTAATGGAATCTACCTCCAATCACAAGATCTCTTAGACGTTTCCCTACATTTTCTTCTATGATTTTATTGCACTGATTCTTGTACTTAGGTCTTTCATCCATTTTGAGTTATTTTTTTAATAGGGTGTGAGATACGGCTCCTCTTTAATTCCTTTGGTTATGGATATCCAGTTCTCCCAACATCATTTATTGAAGAAAGTCTTCTGACCTAGTTAAGTTGTCTGAGGAGCCTTATCAAAAATCAATCACTCATAGATCTAAGGGTCAATTTCTGAGCTCTCAATTTGATTCCATTGATCAATATGTCTATCTTTATGCCAGTACCATGTTGCTTTGAATGCTGTGGCTTTAAAATATGCTTTAAAGTTAGGAAATGTAATGCCTCCCACTTCATTCTTCTTTTTCAAGATATTTTTGGCTTTGAGGTCCCTTACTCATCCAAATAAAATTAATAATTAGTTTCTCCATTTCTGGAAAGTAGTCTGTTGGAATTTTGATTGGTATTGCCTTGTATCTGTAGATCATTTTGGGTAGAAATTACATCTTAATGACTTCCTTCCAGTCTATGAACATGGAATATCCTTCTATTTATTCAGGCCTTCTTTGATTTCTTTTAGCAATGTTTTGTAGTTTTCTGTGTACAAGCCCTTTACATCCTTGGTTAGGTTTATTCCTAAATATTTGATTCTTTTATGTGCTATTGCAAATAGAATTTCTGTCTTGATTACCTCCTCAGATAGCCCATCACTAGTATATAGAAACACTATTGATTTTTGTATATTGATCTTGTATTCTGCCACTTTGCTGAACTTGCTTATTAGCTCAAGTAGCTTTGTTATTGTTTTTTCAGGATTTTCTAAATTTAAGATCAAGCCATCTGTGAATAGTGACAGTTTTACTTATTCCTTTCCAATTTGGATGCCTTTTATTTCTTTTTCTTGTCTAATTGCCAGTGGGCACCCTTGTTTTGTTCCTGATTTTAAGGGGGAAAGCTTTCATTTCCTCATCCTTGTAAGATGCTAGCTATGAGCTTTTCATGTGTCCCCTGTGCTGGTTTGAAAGGATGTATGGACCCTAGAAAAGCCATGTTTTAATCAAAATCCCATTTTTGTAAAGATAGAAGAATCCCTACCCAATACTGTATGTTTGAAACTGTAATCAGATCATCTCCCTGGAGATGTGATTTAATCAAGAGTGGTTGTTAAACTGGATTAGGTGACAACATGTCTCCACCCATTTGGGTGGGTCTTGATAACTTTCTGGCGTCCTATAAAAGAGGAAACATTTTGGAGATAGAAGGAGATTCGGAGAGAATGATGCAGCACCATGAAGCAGAGAGTCCACGAGCCAGCAACCTTTGGAGATGAGGAAGGAAAGCACCTCCCGGGGAGCTTCATGAAACTGGAAGCCAGGAGAGAAAGCTAGCAGATGAGATGGAGGTCACCATGTGTCCTTTCAATTGAGAGAGAAGCCCCAACTGTGTTCACCATGTGCCTTCTCACTTAAGAAAGAAACCCTGAACTTCATTGGCTTTCTTGAACCAAGGTATCTTTCCCTGGATGGAAACCTTTGATTAGACATTTCTATAGATTTGTTTTAATTGGGACATTTTCTTTACCTTAGAACTGTAAACTAGCAACTTATTAAATTCCCCTTTTTAAAAGCCATTCCATTTCTGGTATATTGCATTCTGGTAGCTAGCAAACTAGAATATCCCCTTTATCATGTTGAAGAAGTTTCCTTTGATTCCTACCCTTCGAAGTGTTTTTAGCAAGAAAGGGTGCTGAATTTTGTCAAATGCCTTTTCTGTGTCGATTGAGATGATCATGTAGTTTTTCCCTTTAATTTGTTAATGTAGTGTATTCCATTAATTGATTTTCTTGTGTTGAAACACCCTTGCATACATAGACTAAATCCCACTTGATCATGGTATATAATTTTTTAATATGCTGTTTGATTCTATTTGCTAGTATTTTGTTGATAATTTTTACATCTATGTTCATTAGAGAGATAGGTTTGAAGTTTTCTTTTCTTGTAGTATCTACATCCAGCTTTATTAAGGAAAGGTTGACTTCACAGAATGAGTTAGGCAGTGTTTCCTCTTCCTCAATATTTTGGGAGAGTTTGAGCATGTATAGTAGTAATTCTTCTTGGAATGCCTGGGAAAACTCGCCTGTGAAGCATTCTGGTCTTGGGCTTTTCTTTTTGGGGAGGTTTTTGATGACTTTTTTATTTGATCTCTTTACTTGTGATTGAGATCTTCTAATCCTTCTCAAGTCAGTCTAGGTCATTTGTGTGTTTCTGCAAAGTTGTCCATTTCATCTAGGCTGTCTAGCTTTTTGGCATACAATTGCTTATAGTAACCACTTATGATCATTTTATTTCTTCAAGGCCTGTGGTAATTTATTTATTTGCAGCTTCTCTCTTTTTGTCTTTGTCAGTCTAACTAAGGTTTTGTAGATTTTATTGATCTTCTCAAAGAAACAACTTTGGTTTTATTGATTCTATGATTTTTTTGTTGTTGTTCTCCATTTCACTAATTTATGCTCTAATCTTTGTTATTTCTTTCCTTCTGCTTACTTCGGGATTAGTTTGCTGTTTGTTCTCCAGTTTCTCCAGTTGTTCAATTAGGTCCTTGATTTTAACTCTTTCTTCCTTTCTGATGTAAGCATTTAGAGCTGTAAGTTTCCCTCTCAGCACTGCCTCCACTGATCCCTTAAGTTTTGATACATTCTGTTCTTGTTTTCATTTGTTTTGAAATATTTACTGATATCTCTTTCAATTTCTTCTTTGACCCATTGATTTATTAAGAGAGTGCTGTTTAACATCCATATATTGTGTAGTTCTCCAACTTCATTTCATATGATCAGAGAAAGTCCTTTGTATAATTACAGTCTTTTTAAATTTACTAAGACCTGTTTTGTGCCCAAGCAGGGGGTTTATCCTTGAGAATGTTCCATGGGCATTGAGAAGAATGTGTACCCTGCTATTTTAGGTTGCAGGGTTCTATATATATTTATTAAATCTACTTCATCTATCATATTGTTTAGTTTCTCTTTTTCTTTATTGATCCTCTGTCTAGGCAACTCTTGTTTCAACCATCCTTTGGTTTTTATTTGTCAGATCTATTTTTCCCTCTCTCTCTTTTTACCCTTTAAGTTACCCTTACTAATATTCTTCAATTCTGTACCCTTCTCCAGACCTATCTCTCCTGTCTTTTGTTTCCATCCAGCCTGACTCCTTATAACAATTCTCGTTAGACTGGTCTCTTATTAATGAACTCTCTCAGCTTTTGTTTATCTGTGAATGATTTAAAATCTCCTTCATTTATTTCTTACAACCAAAAGTTAAATAAGTTTGATGATATTGGAGGGTCCTCAGAGTTCTTGATACTGGAGAGCCCCTGGGGTTCTCATAAAAGTGAGACCTTGACCAGGGAATGATATTGTGACAGTTCTTGACTCAGCCACAGGAAATAATTCACAGATTAGTTGGTGTGTACAGCCAAAGAAGCCAAGGACTATTCAGTTATACAGACAAAAATTTAATGTGTAACAGTGAAAGTTCATGGCCCAAAGTTGGCTAGCAACACATTCTCCAAAGGAGAAGTGCTCTGAGGTTGAGATTCCTGCATTATAAGGACTTGGATAGGCCCTTCCACTTCTGGTTATGCTAATAAGGGATTGATGAGCTGCACTTTTTAAATGTATATTTCTGTATCTATATATATACCACAGAGGCAGGTATATAATATGTGTATCATAGGGAATTTTGTTCACACATTCTTTTCTGGGTTGGGGGTCAGGTGCATGGGCTGGGAATTGAACCCATTCCTCTCATAAGGCAGGTAAGAATCCTACCACTGAACTAGACCCCTGCACTTTTCATTGGTTCTTTGGGGTGCCAACCTGAATGAAGAACTTGGTTATGGATCTTTGGGTCACTTCCCCCTTCTTTCTTCCCTATCTAACTGCCTCATTCCCTTCTCAGAATTTGGGGCCTTAATATTAAGGGGTGCTGAAGGGGAAAAGTCAGTCTTCTATACGTGCTTCCTTCTGAGAGAGGGAGTATTTTCCCTGACTAACAGGAGTAGAATTATCTGGCTATCTTATCTAACCATTCTTCATATGGTGCTTTTTGTATCTTTCTTCTTCTGGTGTGACCTGTTGATTGTCTGTCAATGTCTTATAAGGGAGTTCAATCTGTACCATGACTTCTATTACTGTTGAGGTGCAGCATACTGAGAGGAGGGCAAGAAAAAGAGAGAGAGAGAGAGATATGAAACTCCTCAAAGTCAAGAAGAACTGTGGTGGTTAGCCCTGTTAAAAAGAAAAAGATGGAGCAAAAATGGCATCTATCTTGGGTGCAGAATCTCAAATAAATCAAATGGGAGATCTTGGGAGTGGGTGGACAATCGAGTGACCTGGTCTCGAAGGGAGTTAATATTTCCTGTTATATTTAAGCTCTGATTAACATAAAAACAATAATCCTCTCCCAGGATCACACATGTTCCTCTGTGGGCCACTGTAAGGGCATCTAGGGATCTTCAACTTTGGAGAAGGACACCCACTACTGAATTTACTTAGGATTGGAGAAGGGTTAAAGTTGAGGCTGTTCGTTCAGTGCTAGTGGATAGTTCAAGGGAGAGATTACGGTGGATCCACTCTGTATGTGATATTCCTGCAGCTTCAGTAGCTACTGCATTCCCATTCCCACTGGTAGCCAACAGTCTGATTAGGAACAGGACTGCTCTTCAACTCTAGTTTGGGATGACAAATTGGGAAGCTGGGAGTGGAAAAGGCTCATTTCTACTCTTAAACTTGAGGGCTGGGGCCACATATACTAAAGTACATGTCCCCAAACACCACATGGGTAGGCTAAGATAGTTTTTATGCTCAGGAATGAAGAATAGTTTCTATTTGGGGTTTAGATACAGTGAATGTTAGGTTTCCTACTGGTCTGGACAAAAGGTTGTTGATATTGCCAGCCAAAGTTCAGTTCACTCATGGGTGATCCATGCTCCACTGCATGCTGAAAGGTAGGGCTCTAAGGAGTTGCCATTAGAATCAAACTTGGTGCCTTGATTTCTATCCCAAACCATTCCTGTCATTCCTGTCAGGTGGCCATAGAGTTTGACATAAGCTTTGGCCACAAAGTCTGAAGATAACACAGGGAACTTATATCTATCCCCTGGCCAGCCCTGGCAGAACTGGGTAGCTCCCCCTTGGGAGTGAGTTACATTTGTCCCAAGGAGAGTGATTTTTCCAGGGAATCTAGAGATAGTGAGGGTATGTTCCTTATCATATGTATCTCCTTCTTTCTGGTGGAAGATACTGTGGTTAGTGCTGATGGCAACAGGGTGGGGTTATTATTGATCTAAAAGGTTTATTTGCAGTTTAAATAGATTGGCAGAGGCCCAGAGTTCTGTTTCAGTGGGCCATGCTTCAGACTGCCCACAATGAGGGATACATATCTAGCAGGAAGATAGATTAAAGAGATCAGCTGCATACTGGACCACACTAAGGTAAGGATGAGTCTGCATGTGAAGGTAAGGAGATAGAGGATATTTATAAAGCTTAAGGCTTATAAGAGCTCCTCGCTTAGTAGAACGGCTGGGCAGCCAGGAGCTACTAGGAATTCATAACTTATAAGAACTTCCCCTTGTCTATAACTTAAGAGTGATGTGAAGTGACCAGCTTTTGGGTTACTATCAACTCCCATCATGGTACAAGTATTTGAAGATAAGGTTCCAGAGTGATAGCTCAGGGCAGAGTAAGTGGCTCCCATATCAATCAAGGTAAGTCAATAATCTTACCTGCTATGTCAATGGTCACTCAAGTCTCCTCCATGGTTATAGCTATCTGTGAAGTGGGAGTGGGTTAGAACTTTGAACCCTTTCAGTCCTCACTCAAGGTCATCACTGATGTGGGATCTGCCCCCTTCTCCCTTCAGACCTGGGGACAGTCCCTTTTCCAGTGGCATTCCTTTTTGCATTGAGGGCAAGGTTCCAGCAGCCCATCTGGCCAGGCCACTCTACTCCAGTGTCCTAATTTCCCATATTTGATACAGCTGGCTTTCTTTCAATTTGGACTTTGGGGATACCCTAAGCATGCAGAGCACTACCGTGACTACTATTAAATGAGCCTGTCTCCTGTTTTGTTGCCAACCCTGCCGGACCTTCTCTAGTTATTCAGCTCTGTCTCTATTATTAACAACACAAAAGGTAGTGTCTAGCATTTGAGTAAAGGGAGTCTACTGTCCTATAGCCATTGTTTTTTGCAATTTCCTCCAAGTATCCGGGTATGATTGCCTAATAATAAGTCCCAAATAAAGTCTGCCTTTCTAGGAGTTGGAGTCTATTTAAGTATATTTCTTCAAGGCTTTTACTAAATGTCCCTGAAATAGAGCAAGGTTTTCATTTTTCTTCTGGGCTACCATTCTAATTTTATTATAATTTACTGGTTTAATTGAGTATTTTTCATTCTTGCTACAAGATAGGTGATTATATGATCTCAGTGTCTTAAATTTGCCTATCTTCATTGCTAGTTCCAGTTGTGGTCATTACTGGGCACTGCAGTGGCTTCTACTGGGTACTGGTTTGTCTGGGCTCCTGCTAGATTATCTGCATGGGCTTTGGCTTCTGCCCCCATATGTGGATTTGTGGGGGGGTGTCCAGCAGGTGGATCTAATTATATGGTTAGATATAATGACCTAACCCCAGGTTAGGTCAAAAGAGAGTGAAAGGGATGGAAATTCTTTGACAAACTTGCCCAGGTGTTTTTAAAATGCTCCAGGTTTGTTTACATTGTGCTAAATTGATCACAGAGACTAGTTTATATTGGGGCCAGGCTGTATGGCAGAAGAGTTTTTTTTTTTTTTTTTTTTTCACTTTAAACCATATAAATGGAAAGTGTCTCAGTGTTTCAGGAGGCATCTAAGGGGGAGAGTTAGTAGGGATAGGAGGAGAATTCCCCATCCTTTTCTGCTCTGCCGGTTATATCTCTGCTTATGAGAGGAAGAAAAAGAGAGGATAGGAAAGGAGGTGGCATTAAAAAGTAGGAGTCTTGACAGAAGGCTGTTGATTAAGCCTCTGTATGAGACTCAAGCCTTTGGTCCATCATAGATCCAGCATCCTGGGTCCATTTGACTGGCCAGATGGTGTGATCTTTGGGCATCTCCAGAGATCCTCCCAAACCAGGGCATTCCTGGGGCTTGTAAGTAGGCAAGCACAGGATACAAAGCCATCAACATAGGCAGGAGAACCTGCAACTTAAGGGAGTCTTTAAAGGTATTTGGGTAATTCTCTAGATATTATAGAAGGTAATGGAAGGACTGTGTCTTGTGAAGTGTGGAAGTCTGATGCCATATGAATGTGGATCATAAATTAGATCACTGACCAGACTGGAGATCCTGATAGTAAAGAAGGAGGTGCCTAAAGAAATATCCAACCATTGAGAGAGTCGTCTAAGCTTTGTAAATTTAACATCCATGGCCTGGAGTAAAGATATTCTGTCCTAGGATCACCACAGGCAGCAGAGTCCCTCCCCAAGTTATGAGTGGGACAGCGGGGACCCATAAACTGGTAGAAGAACTCCTGTTTACTTTAACTTGAAACTCTAAAACAAGCCCACACCTCTCCCACATTTCTGCACCAAACCGTTTCCCCTTAAGCTGATTCATTCATATTCAGCCAAGGTTTTAAGAGGTCCTGAGGGCAGACATAGGTGAGAAAGAGAATGAGACCTTGTTTGTTGAACTTGGATTTCAAAGTTTTAAACGAGGGCAGTGAGACTTGGGAGTTCCTGTGCCATTCTTTACATTAACTTCAACTGCTAGATCTACTTCACTTAAAGCTGTGACCCAGACAATTAGAAAAAGTCCCTAACCTTTTTCCAAAGGCAGTAAGCCCTCTGACAGTCTTAGGGAAATCACAGGGGTGGTTTCTTTCTAATGTCCAGAGATTTTTTTGCAGTAATTACAAAAGTCAAGGCTTTGAATCCTGATGCTTAGAGAGTGCTAATTTTACTAATTTATCATAGGGTATGAAGGTGGTAAAGAGAGTCTCAGGCATAGCACATAGACAGGCCAGTGAACTACTGAATTATTTGGAAAGCTTTCAGTCAAGCCCCAAAGAATGGAGTCAACTGTTACTCATTTAACCTTTGAATCTGCATAGCACAAGGAGCTCATCTTCCACCATACTCTGGAAGTAGGGGTGGGGAGCCATTGTCAAATAAGCAGACTGAGATTATGTTCTGTGGCCAGAGAAGAGGGAAGGACAAAGATGGAGAGCAATACTGTTTCCTGTAGGAAGCGCTATCAAGTTCCTTCTTGGTCACCAAACTAATGCTGGAGAGTTCTGGGAGGTCTCTGAGAGGTCAAGACCGCAACCAGGGATTGGCACCATGAGGGTTCTTGACTCGGTTGCAGGAAAGAATTCAAGGACTAGTCATGGTGTACAGCCAAAAGTTTAATAAGCCTGATGATGCTGGAGAGTATTGGGAATTCTCTGCTGGATGCCAGAGAACCCCAGGAGTTCTTGATGCTGGAGAAACCCAGGAGTTCTCTCAGGAGTCGAGACCTCAACTAGGGTCTGACATCTTGAAAGTTCTTGACTCAGCCACAGGAAAGAATTCACAAATTAGTCAGTATGTACAGTCAAGGAAGATCAGGACTAGTGTGTACTGCCAGACGTTTAATGCACAGCAGGTTAAAGTACATGCTTAAGGGTGGAGAGCATGGGCATTCTCTAAAGGAGAAGCCTCTCCCTCATTCTTTATTTTTGTATGCTGTATGGTGTGGGTCACATTTCATTCTTTTTCCACGTGACTATCCCATTATTGCAGCACCATTTGTTGATTTGGGGAGAAGGTGAAGGGAGGAAGTGCATGGGCTGGGAATTGAACCTGGTTCTCCAGCATGGCAGGTGAGAATTCTACCATGAACTGCCCTTGCACACTCTTCTGTCTCATTTTTGAAGAACAATTTTGCTGGATAGAGAAATTTTGGCTTGCAAGTTTTCTCTTTTGGTATCTTAAATATATCGCACCACTGCCTCCTTGCCTCCATAGTGTCTGAGGTGAAATCAGCACTTAGTTTTATGTGGCTTTCCTTTTTATGTGGTGATTCACTTTTCTTTTGCTGCTTTCAGAATTTTTCTTTCTCTTTGCCATTTGACAGTCTGACTACTATGTGTCTTGGAGAGAATCTATTCAGATGTATTCTGTTTGGAGCATATTGGGCTTCTTGGATTTGCATGTTTATATCTTTTGTAAAGGTTGAAAATTTCAGCCATTATTTATTTGAATATTGTTCCTTGTGCTTTTCCCTTCTATTCTTCTCCTGGGGCACCCATGATGTGTATATTTGGTTGCTTTGTGTTGTCAATTATTTCCCTAAGACCCTACCCAGATTTTTCCATTTTTTCTCCATTTGTTCTGTTATCTATTTAAATTCGGTTAATCTGTCTTCTAGCTCACTGATTCTTTTGTCTGTCTCTTCAAACCTACTCTTGTATGTCTCCAGTATATTTTTAATTTCATCTACTTTGTCTTTTATTTCAATTATATCTGTTATTTTTCTGGGTTCGTTCAAATTTTTCTTTATGTTCTTCTAGTGTCTTCTTAATATCCTCTATCTCCTTATACACATCTTTTTCATTTCTTTGAATTGATTCAGGAGATTTATTTGCACATCTTTGATTAGTTGTTCCAGATTCTGTATCTCCTCTGACTTTTATCTGTTCTTTCGAATGGGCCATTTTTTCCTAAGTTTTAGTGTACCTTGTGATTTTTTTCTGATATCCGGTCATCTGATTATCTTAATGGGTCTAGTCTTAAGGTTGATTTTGCTCTCTTTTCTACAGTTTAGTTTTTTGCCTGGGTTTGTATTAGGCTGTTCGACGGTTGGATCACATGTTTGTCTACCAAAACAGGCCTGGATACCTATACAGGGGATGTAGTCTAGCTCTGATGGGCTTAGAATAGGGTCTGGCCAACTACCCTCAATTCCCCAGGCATTTGAGAACCTGGTGTAGTAACACTTTTCCTGAACAATGAAGCAGAAGGCCCCCACACTGCAAACTTCAGAGAAAGCTCACCCTTTCCATGTGCATGTGTGCGTCTGCTCTCCTGGCCCAAAGTTTCTTGGCTCCAGACCTTAGTTTCCATGCTTCTGCATTTGAAATAATTTTTTCTTCAATCTGCCCCTCTTCTGTCCCATTTAGTACAAGTTGGCAGCTGATCCACTCATACAGATTGTGCTGGTTTGAAAGGATGTATGTCCCCTAGAAAAGCCATGTTTTAATCAAAATCCCATTTTGTAATGGCAGAATAATCCCTATTCAATACTGTATGTTTGAATTTGTAATTAGATCATCTCCCTGAAGATGAGATTTAATCAAGAGTGTTAAGCTGGTTTAGGTAATGACATATCTCCATTTGGGTGGGTCTTGATAAGTTTCTGGAGTCCTATAAAAGAGGAAACATTTTGGAGAATGAAGGAGATTCAAAGAGAGCAGAGAATGCTGCAGCACCATGAAGCAGAAAGTCCATGAGCCAGCAACCTTTGGAAATGAAGAAGGAAAATACCTCCCGGGGGGCTTCATGAAACCAGGAACCAGGAGAGAAGGAGCTAGCAGATGATGTCATGTTTGCCATGTGCCCTTCAGATGAGAGAGAAACTCTGACTGTGCCTGCCATGTGCCCTTCCACTTGAGAGAGAAACCCTGAACTTCATCGGCCTTCTTAAAACAAGGTATCTTTTCCTGGATGCCTTAGATTGGACATTTCTATAGACTTGTTTTAGTTGGGACATTTTTTCGGCCTTAGAACTATAAACTAGCAATTCATTAAATTCCCCCCTTTAAAAGCCATTCCATTACTGGTATATTGCATTCCAGCAGCTAGCAAACTAGAACACAGATCTTGCAAAAAACTTGTCAATTGGCATGCAGCTCACAGGGGTCCAAAGCAATCAGACAATAGCACTTACCACAAATCTTTTCTGGGTAGCTACATTTCCAACCCTGGCTTTTTCTGAAATGGACTGGTTCTATGTTTGGTTAAATCCTCACATGGGACATTATTCTCTGGGTTCTCAATTTCTGGAAGCCCAGATTTTTCCAGACCATCAATTTCTGTTATTTTTGTACTCAAGAGTTCAGTTCTCAGCTTATCTCTTTCCTGTCATATTTTACTACATGCTGCAAGGAGAATCCAGGCTGTATTTCCCACATTTAGTTCTGAAATTTCCTCAGCCATATATCCCAGCTCATTACTTTCAAATTCTACTTTCCATCCAACACTAGGATTCAGTTTTGCCAAATTCCCTGCCACTTTAAATGAAGGGTCACAAATTCATCATTTGTGTCTAAAGCCTCATTAGTACTATCTTTAGAGTCCATATCCTACCAATAGTCTCTTTAAAGTAATCTAGGACTTTAATATCAAGCATATCACAATTCTTCTAGAATCTTTCCCCTTATCCATTTATAGAGCCATTCGAGCATTTTAGGTATTTTCATCTCACAGCACCCCACTTCTCTGGTACCAAAATCTGTTATTGGTTTGCTAAAGCTGCCAGAATGTAATATACCTGAAATGATTGGCTTTTTCAGTGGTATTCTAATTTGCTAGCTGTTGGAATGCAATATACCAGAAACAGATGGCTTTTAAAAAGGGGAATTTGATAAGTTGCTAGTTTACAGTTCTAAGGCTGAGAAAATGTCCCAATTGAAAGAAGTCTACAGAAATGTCCAATCAAAGGCATCCAGGGAAAGATACCTTGGTTCAAGAAGGCCGATGAAGTTCAGGATTTCTCTCTCAAGTGAGAAGGCACATGGCAAATGCAGTCACAGTTTCTTTCTTGGCTGGAAGGACACATAGTGAGGAAGGCATCATTTGCTAGTTTTCTCTCTTGGCTTCCTGTTTCATGAAGCTCCCCAGGAGGCATTTTCCTTCTTCATTTTCAAAGGTCACTGACTAGTGGGCTCTCTGCTTCTCATGGCTGTATCATTCTTCTCTGGAGTTCTCTAAATCTCCTTCATTCTCCAAAATGTTTCCTCTTTTATAGGACTCCAGAAACTTCTCAAGACCCACCCAAATGGGTGGAGACGTGTCGTCACCTAATCCAGTTTAACAAGCACTCTTGATTAAATCACATCTCCAGGGAGATGATCTGATTACAGTTTCAAGCATGCAGTATTGAATAGGGATTATTCTGCCTTTATGAAATGGGATTTAGATTAAAACATGGCTTTTCTAGGGGACATACATCCTTTCAAACCAGCACAAATGGGGATTTATTTAGATTAAAAATTTATAGTTCTAAAACACTAAAAAGTCCAAATTAAGGCATCAAGAGGAAGATACCTTCTTTGAGGAAAAGTTGCTGGCATCCAGGGTTCTTCTGTCACATGAGAAGGATCATGGCAATGTCTGCTTGTCCTTCTCTCCTGGGTTCTGGTTTCAATAGCTTTCTCTTTCAGTTCCTGTGTGTCCTTGCTTCTATCTCTTGGGGCATTTCTAAGCTCTCTGGGCTTTTACTGTCTTTTATCCTCTCCACAAAGGAACCCAGTAAAGGATTAAGACCCACCCTGAATGGGCTGGGTCACATCTCATCTGAAATAGCCTAACCAAATGGTCCCACCTCCAATGGGCCTGCCCCCACGAGAATAGATCAAAAGAGCATGGTATTTTCTGGGGTACATAACAGATTTAAGCAAGCACAACCCTTTAAAGAGCTTCTTACTATGGTTTATGACCAAATCACCTCAATCCAGCAAGGATAATATTTGCCCCGAAAGCAACTCACCCCTTCAGAGTGCTTATAGATCAGACTTTAATTCTGGTTTCAACCTCCTTTTCTCTGTTTGTTGTTGTTGTTGTTGCTTCTTTGGAAAGCTTCTCTACTTTCTTTTAATCCATCAACACAATGAAACTGTGTGTTATGCAGAACCTAGTTAAGTTTGTTTCTCCTAAAAGCCACTCAAAGCAACTGCTGGGAACAGATATTCCAGAAATTTGACTTATATAGGGGTTAAAACACCTGATATATACCTCCAAGTAAAAATGGTGGTTATAATAGTGGGTTAATTTCAATACCAATAATTAATGTACAAAATCAACTTTGAATATTAAAGTGATATTATTGTCAAATAAAATTTAATTTTTGTAAATGCTTAGGACTAAGCTAGAACTCTCACTGCACCAGGTAGTAGAGCAATTTAAAGCATATATTAAAAGCTATGAAGAATGCTGGCTCAGCCAGCCCTTTTTTTCCCCCAGAAGATTAGCCAGTGTGTCTTTGCCTGTGGGCTTAGCCTTATGCTAATTCCTAAACTTAAATCTTGCTTGATCCATAAGATAATCATTCTGCTCCAGTTCTGCATATGGGATACAGAGTCAAGGTCAATTCTCCAAATCTTTACACGTATACAAGTGCTGATACTTATTATGTAGAGTATATACATCTGTGTCCACAAACTCAAGTACACAAAAAATATCCATTTTTAATCTTTTCTTTTTTAAAAATATCAAACTTAAGTGATTCCAAGACTTCATCCTGAATGGCTGATGGGAAATTCAAATTCAGTCTTATTATGACCCCATTATTTTCCAGGGTCTCAGTAGAATATAGTCTTAAGTAGTTGCTAAGACCTAGAAACTTTCACAATTTTCTTGGCATATATATATAAATAGCCTGAGCATTGGAAGTCTCATGTTTAAGTTCAAATTCCAAACTTTCCATACAAACTTTACCCGTAGAGTCTTCTCATTTTTTTTTTAGATAAGATTCTTTTTTCTTGAGCTTTTGAACTCCTCTCTATTTTCTCTCTAATTTCTTCATCCGAGGCTTTCCAGCATCAAATGGCAAGAGAGGATGTGACTTCAAAGTGACTTCTACTTTTGGCCCAGTGACACAGCTTCTCTTGAGATGGTGAAGTACAAAAACTTGACTATCTTAATGAAATGGGGAAGAGGAATTTCAGAGAGAAAAGACCAAAGTAAATATCCTGCCATAATAATCATTGGTAATATTTATTTAATTTTATTGATTGTCTATTATGTGCCAGAGATGAAGCTAAGAAATCCATTTTACACTCAATATTTCCTCTAATCTGTATAACAACCTTATGAAATAAACGTTTGCTAAAGCTGCTGGAATGCAATATACCAGAAATGGATTAGTTTTTACAAAGGGATTTATTAAGTTAAAAGTTACAATTCTAAGGCCATGAAAATGTCCAAATTAAGGCACCAACAAGAGGATTCCTTCTCGGGGAAAAGGTAGCTGGCCTCTGGGGTTCCTCTGTCACATGGGAAGGCACAAGCAATGTCTGCTGTCCTTCTCTCCCAGCCTCTGATTTCAAATGACTCAGCTCCTGTGGGTCCTTTTTGCTTCTCCCTGGGGCATTTTTCTTCTTAGCTCCACATGGATCTCTCTCATAAAGGGGTCCAGGAAAGGGCTAAGGTCCACCTTGAATAGGTGGGGTCATATCTGTATGGAAACAATATAATAAACAATAGGTCTGGCTCCACAAGATTGGATTAAAATAGCATGGGCTTTTCTGGGGTACATAGAAAAATTGAAACCAACACAAATAGGTATTATTATTATTTTAATTTTATAAATGCAAAACTGAGGCACAAAGTTTAAAACATGCCCCTGATCTCACAGTTACTAAACTGTGGAACCAGGATTTAAATATCAACAATCTGCCTATAAATTACATTTCTTTTACTCATTAATTAGTGTGCTGGTCTGAAAGGATGCATGTACCTTGGAAAAGCCATGTTTTAATTCTAATCCCATTTTGTAAAGGCAGCTGTTTCTTCTAATCCCTATTCAGTACTGTATGTTTGAAGCTTTAATTAGATCATCTCTCTGGAGATGTGACTCAATCAAAAGTGGTTGTTAAAATGGATTAGGTGGAGGCGTGTCTCCACCCATTCTAAGTGGGTTTTGATTAGTTTACTAAAATCCTATAAAAGAGGAAGCTTTTTGAAGAAAGAGAGATTTGGAGAGAGCAGAGAAGGATGACAGAACATTGCAGAAGACATAGCCACAAGAAGCAGAGAGTCCACCAGCCAGAGACCTTTGGAGATGAAGAAAGAAAATGCCTGCTGGGAGCTTCATGAAACAGGAAGTCAGGAAAGAAAGCTAACAGATGACAATGTGTTTGCCATGTACCTTTCCAGATGAGAGAGAAACTCTGACTGTGTTTTCCATGTGCCTTCTTACTTGAGAGAGAATCCCTGTACTTCATGGGCATTCTTCAACCAAAGTATCTTTCCCTGGATGCCTTAGATTGAACATTTCTATAGAGACTTCTTTTAATTGGGACATTTTCTCAGCCTTAGAACTGTAAACTAGCAATTTATTAAATCCCCCTTTTTAAAAGCCATTCCATTTCTGGTATATTGCATTCTGGCATCTAGCAAACTAGAACAATTAGGTCCTGAATTACCATTTGTTTCCTAGTTACTCATTTATTAATCTACCAGTGTTATTAATCTAGGAATACTGAACATTTTTTTTGTTTATTCCCACACCATATAATCTATCCAACGTGTACAATGAACAGCTTTCAATATGATCACAGAGTTGTGCTTTCATCACCACAATCAATTTTAGAACATTTTCATTGCTCCATAAAGAAAAACCCCATACCCCATATACCCCCCTATTATTGATACATAATTGGTATGGTACCTTTGTTACAGTTGATGGAAAAATGTTATAGTACTACTGTCACAGTGAAGATCTATATTTTTATGCCAGTTTTCTCCCAGTATTTGCTATTCGACTTCTGAATCTCAGATTAATGAGTGACATCTCATTATTTGTTGACAGACTTTCCTAAGGCCAATTTCCAAGCACTATCACTCCACAGAATTCCCCGAAGTCATGCTTTGTACATCTGCTGTAACAACTTGCTGCTATTGCTCTAAGCCTCTATGTAACTTGCTGAAGTATTAGCACTTGCTGCTTGATTTGTCTATCCCATCATTATGACTAATTTTTGTTCCTGTCTCCTCTCCTACACATTTTCTTTATTGAAAATCTGACATGACCTACTGGATCCCAAAGTATGACTTTGTGAACATGAAGACTGTAGTATACAGAGAGGTAATTTAACAGTAAAAGTCTTCTTGGTAAATGACTAAATATTTACTCATCTGTAAGTATTTGGTCTTTAGTGTCATATGTATAATCAGTCATATAGTTTCAGTCGAGGAAGGCTTACAGAGGGAGTTGATATTGAATTTTTTTCCTTAAAACTTACAAAACTTACACAATATGGTTTCTGATACTATAGGACATCTTACTCATTAGAACTTCACGTGTTTCTTAGCATGGATAAAATTTTGGGAAGATTTTAATAATGATTTTAATCATCTTGGGGAACACTATCTGAAGATCAATCATGTTGTTAATACTTAAAAATGATAGATTTTGTAGCAATTAGAATGCCAGAGCATTTAACATTTAAGAAACTGATATGTTCTATAAACTGTAAATTATACATTGCAATAAAAAATTTTATATTATGAATAAATAATGACAAAATATGTATTTGCTATATAATTGATCTATTGAAATACTTAAATTTTTACTACTTGACCTGTATAAAAAGATAAGTCTCAGAGTTTAATTTGAATATCTTTATAAATATTTCTTTTTAAAATTCATAGACTATTATGAGAACCAGAAAGGCAGTTGTATATTGCCTTTATAAAGTCTAGAAACTTGGGTAAAAATTGATGTTATTGAACAGGTGTCACAACTGTGCCATCAGATATTTTACAAGATAGTGCAAAGGAACTTGTGTTTGTGATGTCTTCAATAGTATTTTATACAATATCTTTGATCCATAAGGAACAATTATGTTTTAGCTATCTACATGGATTAAAGTACTTTTTTGCAAATTTATTTCACATAACATAAACTTAACATTGAAAAAAATAATATAAATAACTTAAATAGCTCAGGTTATCTGTTACCCAGAAAAGCATAAGAAAATGCAAGGAGAAAAACAAACAACAAAATAAGGGCATGTTTTCACAAATCCCAAACATTTTCAGTACTGTGTATGTTTGTGAGGGTAATATTTATTTATTTAGAAGCATATTTTTAGAAGGTATACTAGGTACCTTCATAATACAATCTTATTTACTTCTAATAGCATTTCCTTGATTGTAATGGTGTGTTATCATACATACCTGTTCCTGCTCCTTTAGGGTAGGCTATAAGGTTTTGGGTATCATCATAATTCAGGTCACAAGCTGTCCTGTAGAATCAGTGGTGCTTGGAGTAATATCTAAGTCTTGTTTCTAAGGGAAGATATGGAAGTGACTGTGGTATCTTGGAGTTCTGTACCGCAGAAAAGCATGTTCTTAATCTTAACCCATTCCTGTAGCCATAAATGTATTGTACAAAGGACCTTTTAATGTGGTTGCTTAGGTTAAGCTGTGGCCTTAACCTAAGGGAGGGTCTTAACTCTATTACTGAAGGCCTTAAAGAAATGGCTACAGAGAGGGAAGCCATGTGGAGCTGCAAGAAGCTAGAGGTAGAAGATGCTGCCATGTGCACTGCCATGAGATGGGGAAGTCCAGGAATCCCAAATATTGTCAGACAGCCAGAAGACACCAACCTCTGTAGGTAACAAGTCTTCCAGCCTCTGAAACCATGAGCCAATAAATTCCTGTTGTAAGCCAATCCATTTTATGGCATTTGTTTTAGCAGTAAGAAAACTAAAATAGTGGTGAAACTTTATTTTCATCAATTGGGTCAAATATCGCATGCCTGCACCTTACATTTTTGAAAAAAGATGAAATAAGAGATGAATAAATAAATTATATTACACTTGATGTCTTCATCTGGCTTCCAATTAATAGTATTTGAAAAGATAATTGCTTCCTGAATGCCTCGGAAATGAAGAATAATTATAAAAATCCTGTGAAATAAAATAGAACACAGTTATTAGAAAGCATATTTAAAATATAAGAAAGTTCTCAGCCTATCATAGTATTAATACAATGTAAACTTACTATCAAAATAAAGTTAGATGGGTGGTTCAGTAGCATAATGTTCACCTTTCATACCCCCAAAATAAGTAATTAAAGTTATAAATATGGGATATGTAAATTTCCATGTGCAGAATAAACAATAGGATAGAAATATATCAAAATGCCAATGGCAGCCATCTAAAGAGTGATATTATGGGTAATTTTCATTTTTTGTATTTTCTATATGTTTAATCTATTAAACACAGTGTTTAAACTAGAGTGTTTAAATGGGATACTTAATGCTGTTTTTGACGGCTTTCAAATCATCATATTTTAGATTCATGTTCCACTTTTATTAATTTTCCATTTTCACATTTTTCCATAAACTTCACAATGTCATTCTCCACAATTCACATAATACAAAGTGCTAGAATTATTACATTCTAAATGGTTCTTTAAAATATTCTAAAACAGAGAAATTGAATGGTAATTCTAGGATTACATTATAGATTAAATGCCTGACCTGTATCCACTTTCTTACAAAGTGTAAATTGGAAAACTTTGATTTCACCTTCAATTTTTAGGAATAATAAGATTTAAAATTTTGTTCATAAATCATTTCAAAGAAAAATTTATGTTAACAAAGAAGCAGAAAGTATTTTCTTAATTAACATGTTTATGCAGCTACATTTTATTTATAAATATCAAGATATTGTAAAATTTATACACTTAGTATAAAATCAGTTGATTTATTAAGTACATTTTATAATATCAAAATTAATATAAAGTCAGATCTAATTTGACACTTCAAACATAGCTAACAAATAAAAGTCTAATGTAACAGTTAAACTATAACCAGGTGTTAATTTTGATACATTTTATACACTTGGAAATATAACACTTAATCTTGTTAAATTAATAACACAAAAATACTAATTTTCAGATTTTTTTGTGAACTGGCTCCTTAAATGTGTAAAGTTTGTATTTTCTTATTATAAATTTAACTTACTCAGAACAGACTCATTTCTTGAGAAGAAATATGTAAACAATTTATATATGAAACACCAAACTTACAAGTGACCCTAATATTGCAATTCCATTTGAATTAGTCAAAAAGAGAAAGATAAGGTAGAATTATTTAGCTCCATGGAAACTAAGCCCAAATATTAAATAGTTTAACCATTTCCTACAACATTAAAAAAATCTCAGTTCTGTAAAAAGTAATTTTGTATAGACAAAGGAAGCAATAAACTCTTTTTAACAGAATTCTTTTTGTTAAAATGAAATGATCATATATGTTAGACATGTTGGTTCTGAGACTCCATTATAGTTTTATTAAAATATAAGCAACCAGAAACCCTTAACATTATCTATTGTTCTTATTATTACTTAAAATTATCTATACATTGTGACAGAATACAAAAATTTACGGTTCTAAAGGCAAGCATTTTTTTCTGAAGGACAGGTGCTTTACAGATGAAAGTATTGCCATAAAAATTGTCTCTAGATTTCTCTAATGCATTCATGATTATGGCAGTCTCTTATACAATGAAAGTAGCACTTGAAATATTGACAGCATAAGAAATAGTTAATGTTTACAGTGAAATGGAAGGATTTGAAGTCAGTGCAGCTATAAATATACATAAGTATTTTAACTCATCCTATTATTCAGGTTATAGATCCAGCTAAGTGTAAGAGATGCAAAATAACAATGGCTTAAATAGGCCATAAAAATGGCAGCTACATGCTCCAGGGATCCATATCCAACAGAATTTTTAAGAACAAACAAGAACTGGCAGAACCTTCTTTCTCAAAACTCTGGAAAATAGTTACAGGACTGCAGTAAAAGGGTGAGTGCCAAAAGGGAGAAAAGGGCAACTTAAAAATGGTGAGATCCCTTGGTATTCTTGCTGACCCTTTCCCCATCCCCTCACAGGCTCAGTTTGGAGCCAGCCCCTCATCCTGGTTCTACAGGAAACAAAGCCATCCTTGTGCACACACTAGAGTGTATGAGTATCTGTGCCAGTGTATGGTGGCAAAATACTGTGGGAGAATAGTCAAATTGACATGAAGTGTTTCTGGCTGTTGTATATATGATATAGTGTCTGGGACGAGAAGGAAACACTATTTCCCAGGACAAAGGGAACAATCATGTCCATGTAAATGGGGGGAATTCCTCCCAGAGCTGTTCTCTCAATGTACTTTTAGGGCAGCTAAGGTTTGAAGGGCTCATTCCCATGGCAGGCTGCAAAGACTGGGAAAGGTGTTCAACATGTTTATTTAATTATCTTTCTATCTGTTTGTTTATTTATTTACTTTTGGTGTTAACTCCTGGCATTTAAGGGAATAGCTGTCATTACACTTGTTGGATACTAGTTAGAAGAACAGATACCTCACTGTCTAGATGCCAGAGACAGCACATTAACATATCAAAATATCCAGGCTGCAAAAAAGATTACAAAACATACAAAAAAACAAGGACTGATGGCTCATGCAAAACAGCAGGACAAAGCATTAGAAATCAATTTAACAACACAGCTTGGGCATTCCACATAAACAATTAAAAAATGATCCTTGTTCTAGTTTGAACAAATGGCTTTGAAAAATGGGAATTTAGTAAGCTACAACTTTACAATCTAAGCCTATGAAAATGTCCAAAATAAGGCATCCAGGAAAAAATACCTTAATTCAAGAAAGAGGTGGCTGGAAAACCTCTGTCAGCTAGGAAGGCACATGGCTGGCATCTGCTGGTCCCTTGCTCCTGGGCTCTGTTGATTTCAGCCTCTGTTTCTGTGGGGGTTCCTCACTTTGCTTTTCCTGGGCTGGCTTTCATCTCTCGGCTTCCCTTGGCTCTATCCAGATTCTGGCTTGCTTAACATCTCATGGTGGTCTCTGCTGGGTTTGAAGCATCTTCAAACATCTGTGTCTTTGTTCTCCATGTGTCAGCATCTGTGTCAGCTCTGGGCTCTGAAGTTTTTGTTGTCTCTCTCTCTGTCAGCTCTCTCTGTATCAGCTCTGTTGTTTCTTTCAGCTCTGAGGCTTCTGCCATTTCTGACTCTTTCCAAAATGTTCCCTCTATTAAAGGATTCCAGTAAACTAATCAAGAGCCACCTGGAATGGATGAAGTCACATCAAAAGATTCTGCCCTACAATATTGAATTAGAATTAAAAGAAACAGCTGCCTTGACAAGACTGGATTAGGACTGAAACATGATTTTTATGGGGTACATAATATTTTCAAACTGGCACAGTCCTAAATATCTTTAAATAGCTAAATGAAAGCACAGACAAAAAAATCAAAGAAAATCAAGCAAATGATAAATGAACGTAAGAAAATAGCAATAAAGAGATAGAAATCATGAAAAGGAACCAAACAAAGCTGAAGGCCATAGTAACAGAAATGAAAAGTAAGCTTAAGCAGTTAAACAGTAAATTGGAGCTGGCAGAAGAAAGAATCAGTGAACTTAAAGATAAGACCATTGAAGTTATTCTGTCTAAGGATCAAAAAGAAAAAAGAATGAATACAAGTGACTTGGAAGAACAGTGGGAAACAATCAATCATTCCACTGTACACATTGTGAGAGTTCCAGACAAAGAAGAAAGGGCAGAACGAATACTGGAGGAAATAATAACCTAAAAACATCCCATATTTAATGAAAGACATGAATATACACATCTAGAAAGCTTAATGAACTCCAAAAAGATCAATTCAAATGGACCCACGTGAGACATAATCAAACTGTCAAATGCCAGCAATGGCTTAAACAAGAGTAAAAGCCCAGACTGGTTAGATTCTCGGCAGTGTCAGAGACCCAGGCAGCTTCTGTCTTGTTTCTTTCCCCATTCCCATTCTTGTTTTAATTTCTTGGCTGCTCAATGAAATACCATGAAGTACTTTGGTTTAAACAATGGAAATTTCTTAGCTCATAATTTTGAGGCCAAGAAAATGTCCAAATACAGGCATCATCAAAATGATGGTTTATCCCTAAAGACTGTTCTGGGGCTGGCAGCTGATGATTCTTGTTTGTGCTGTCATATGGCAAGGCACATGACTGCATCTCTTCATCTTTTCCTCCTATTTCCATGTTCCATTTCAGCTTCTTGCTTCCTCATTGCCTTTTTTTTCTTTCTGTCTGAATTTCATTCTCTTATAAAGGACTCCAGTAATAGAATTAAGAGCAATCCAATTGGAAATGGGACCCACTTCAACTGAAATAACCTCATCAAAATGTCCTACTTACAATGTGTTCAAATCCACCAGAATGAATTAAGTTTAAGAACATGTTTTTCTGGGGTACAGACAGCTCTAAACCACTATAGGGTTCAAGGTGTCTTTGCCACCACATTCATAGTCCAGCCTTGGAAAGGTGTGTGGGGCAGTTGGCAGCACATCCCTTCCTCTGGTGGAACACAGCATAACTTTCTTCTCTTCAATTATTTTTTACTGAGATATACTCATCTAAACTGTACAGTGTTCACAGTATCATCATAAAGCTGTGCATTCATCATTACAATTTCAATTGATTTTTGAACATTTTCATTACTCCCAAAACAACAAAAATAATAATAAAAATAAAAGTATCAAAGAATACCCAAAACATTACATATCCCTGTACCCCTCTATTTTTTTTTGTCTTTTTTTCCTTTATTCATCGTACATACACTGGATAAAGGGAGTGTCAGTCACAAGGTATTCACACTCATATGTTCACACCTTAAAAGCACTATGTTTATTCAATTATCTTTAAGAATCAAAGCTATTGGATTACAGTTCAACAGTTTCAGGTATTTCCCATTAGGTACTCCAATACACCAAAAGCTGAAAACAGTTATCTGCATACTGTATAAAAATAACCTGAATGACCTCTCACTTCTATTTGAAACTCAGCCACTGAAATTTTATTTGGTTTCATTTCTCTTCCCACTTCTGGTGAAGAAACCTTTCTCAATCCCATGATGCTAAGGCCAGGCTCTTCCCTGGAAAGTCATGTCCCATGTAGCAGGGAGGGCAATGAGCTCACCTGCCAAGTAGGCTTAGAGAGAGTGGCCATATCTGAGCAACAAAAGGGGTTCTCTGGGGGGTGACTCTTAGGCATAATCATAAGTAGGCTTAGCTTCTCCTTTGCAGGAAGAAATTTCATACAGACAATTCCCAAGATCAAGGATCTGTCCCATCAAATTAGCAGTCCCCAGTGATTGTGAGAATATCAGGTCTTCCCCAGATGAAAGTTTAGTATTTCCATCTTTGTTTTTCCATTCTACCAAGGGGACTTTGCAAATACTTTTTAATCTTCTGCCCAGATTACTCTGGAATGTATTGGGGCATCCCATCAACCTGTACAAACCAAAGAGATCTCACTCCCTATTCAAGACTCCATGTAATTGTGGAGCTTGAATAAGCTGACCATACAGGTTAGATTAGATAGTATGCTACCAAAAATATCAATTTTACACCAAATAAACATCTCTTCTTTTGGTCTTATACAGAAGGTGAAGTTTTAAAATATAGACAATATCATCCTTTACCCTTTACTCTGTTTTACCTTAGTGCTACCTGCATCAGCTTCCTTTGTACTCTGAAGTCCAATTATTTTTTAAATGTTTTTAACAGTGCTGCTATGGGGTAATGCTGACTTTCATAGTTGCTGAACTCTATTTCTAAGTCTTAGATGTCGCACACATACCAGAAGTTCCAGGAATTACCAGGTTATACACAAAGAGCTCGGCATCTCAGAATTTAGAAATAACAGTTAAAACTGAGTAATGGATGTGACTGCTGTGAAAGCTTACAATCTTGGAACCTTTACAATAGACCTTCACCTAATAACCTATGCTGAATTCAATGCTCAGAGTTTGCATATTATAGTTAGTCCATATTAGTGATACAATAACATTCGTCTTTTTGTTTCTGACTTATTTCATTCAACATACTGTCTTCAACGTTCCTTCAACTAGTTGTATGCCCGCACGACTTCATTCTTTCTTGCAGCTGCTCAACAGTTCATTGTAAGATGCAACATAAATTTTCCCCAACAAGTTTTAATGTCTTTTTTTGGCCAGACCTTAGTCTGAGAGCTACAACTAACTACTAGGGTGGCTGGAAAATGCAGAATCTATTCAGGTGACAGATGTCCGGTTAAAAATAAGGAACTCTCTTTATCAAAGAATGAAAGGGTACGTACTGGAAGATCCCTACTAGTCTCTGCTATAATTGGTTTTCTTAACCACTAAAAGTCAATTCCCTGAAAAACTGCAATGGCTAATAGAATATTTTTCTTTACTTAGATACAAGACTTCTACTAGAGCAGGTATTATTATTTTGATTTCTATTTGTTCTAGTTTGCAAGCTACTGGCATGTGCTATACCAGAAATAGAATGGGTTTTTAAGCAGAGTTATTTATTGAGTTGCAAGTTTACAGTTCTAAATTTGTGAAAATGTCCAAATTAAGGCAAGACCAAGAAAATATCCAAATTAAGATACCAACCAGAGGTTACCTTCACTCAAGAAAGGCTGATGAAGTTCAGGGTTTCTCTCTCAACTGGAAAGGCACATGGTGAATATAGCAACATCTGCTAGCCTTTTCTCCAGGCTTCTTATTTCATGAAGCTCCCTTAGGGGTGTTTTCCTTCTTCATCTCCAAAGGTCTCTGGTTGTGTGGGCTCTTGTGGCTTTCATGGCTCTGAAGTTTTTTCCAAAATGTTTCTTCTTTTAAAGGTTTCCAGTAAACTAATCAAGATCTACCTGGAAAGTGTGGAGTCACATCTCCCTCTAATCAAAGTTTAATACGCATAATTTGGTGTGTCACATCTCTGTGGAGATAACTCAATCAAGTTTCCAACCTGCAGTGTCGAATAGAGATTAAAAGAAACTGCTGCTTGTACAAAATGGATCAGGATTAACATGGCTTTTTAGGGTGCATAATCCTTTCAAACTGGCACAGTATTCAACATAGAATATGCTTGTCATAGCATCAAATTCAGGCATCAATTTAGGAATCTTTTCCAATCATAAAATGGGTGAGTCCTGAAGTAAAACATTTTTTATGCTTGCTGCATCAAAGACTCAAAGAAAGACACAGAATTCCTGGTGAGTCTTGTTTACTGGTAAAGTGTATCACAGATAATAAATTATTAATGATATTAATATTGTTTTTAATACATTTAATGTTTACTTAGACTTAGTCACATTTTACATCTTTGCTTACTATTCCTTATTACATTTTGGGTTTGCTATCTGGGATTATTTTTCTTCCACCTGGAATACATACTTCAGAACTTCCATTAGGAAAAAATTTTGGTCGTAAATGTCTTATGTGTGAAGTATTTTTCCTCATTGTTCAAATATATTTTTGTAGATATAGAGTCCTAGGTTAACATTTAGCTTCCCTCCTCACATTGAAGATATCCCTCCCTAGTTTTCTACTGACTCAAAGTGACTGTTATGCATGAGCTATATAATTATTGTTCCTTCCTAAGTATTTATTTTAACTTCCCTCTCTAGCTGTGAAATTCTTAAAGTGGAAAATAAGCTGTAATTTGATACATATTTAGAACTATTTCCATAGTTATATCAGTCACTCACTTAAATTGTGATTTATTTTATTAATAATACTAGTAGTAACTAACATTTATTTAATAGCATCTATCATGTTACTTATTTAATAGAAGGCATGCACACCTGAGACTATGCTAAAACACCCTACCTTTTCTATCTCATTGATTCTTAAAATAATGCTTTGAGGTAGGTGCTCTTATTATCCCCACTGTCTTATGAAGAATGTAAGGCTCAAGAAGGTTAGATAACCCGCCACAGATCCTATGGCTAGTTAGTGATCTGGTGGGAGAGACAAGAGTGGAGGCACAAAGAATAACACAACCCTGACTCAGCCCATGGACTGTGGTGGCAGGTAAATATTATTGCCTGTGTGTCAGAGGGCACAGTGTGTGTACTGTGTCAGCTTGGCTAAACTGGAACTACATTTTCTAGAACCCCTTTTCCTGGATGTTCCCTTGGTATTGTTGGCAGAATGAGAAATCCGTGGGAACTTTGAAGGGCCTCACTGCAGGAGCAGACTTCATCCAGTTAGCCATGGTGACAGCCAGACTCAGAGATGCATGGGCACTCAAGCTTGTCTTGCTGTTCCCTGCTCAGTGTCCACCTGTTGTCCTGCCAGGCTGTTATTGTAATACCTTCTCTATTCCCACATAGCCCCACTGACGCCACAGATGCAGAGGCAGCAACCTTCCAGAGACTTCTCCCTAGTTCGTCGTCTCTGTCCTGCCCCTTCAGCTGAATAAGCCTGGTTTAACTGATTCCCTTGCCAGTTCCTACTCTTCCATCCACACCCGCCCTCCAGGGGAGCTGGCTGTGACTTCTCTCAGATCCTCCAAATCCCCTTTCTGGACCTGACTTCAACATTCCTCTCTCAGTTGGGTGAGTTTAACTCATCTAATAAATCCCTTATTCTTTCCTATTCATGATGATTCTCTATCCCTGATTGAATGCTGACTGATATAGTGGGGAAATAGTTTTAAAATACTGCTCAAAAGCAGTGTTTCAAAAGCTCACTTGGATGTCTTCATTAAAAACGCAACTTCTTATTTCCTGGGAACTGGGAAGGGCCACATTTGACTTTCTGGGCCCTAGGCACTTTTGGTTTCTGTGAACCCCTTTATGTTACTGGGCAAAGGCAGTGGATTTTTTGTCTGATGTGCTCAAATGACCGATTCTGAGATACGGGGTTTCAAAGAGAGGAAGAATTTATTGATGGTATGAAGCAGGAGAGCAGATGGCCTATAAACCCAAAAGTCTGCCTCCCTGATCTGCAGTAATTTTGATGGTTCTGAGGCATTAAAAGATGGGCAGGTTTTAGGTTAGTGAGCACTATAGCCCCTTATGATTTAATTAAAGGTGATTTAATTATTGAGCATGCACAGGTTGATTACATGCTTAGTCACAGAACGTATTTAAGAAAATGGCATCATTAATATGATGACAGGCATGATTTTTAGCATTATAATGAGGTATAAATGATTTATAGGTTAAAGTCTAAGCTACTGTACGTGTGAGACAGGCCCATTTTGGTTAGATCCAGTTGTGGTTATGAAGATAACTTTGGATATGGGGTGTGTTAGTTCTGGGCTGACCAAAGACCCTTCAGTAACAAACATTAGGAGCTGTCTTTAGTGATCACAAGACTCTAAAGTAAAAAAAAAAAAAAAAAAAAATTGATAAATGGGTACAAGTGAAGGTTAGTTCCAAGGCTTTTAGCAATCATGAGGGCACAAGATAAAGGCAATACAATCATTATCAGAGATTAAGGCAGCTGGATTACATGTATTTCCCTCTATCTACAAAAAAAGCAAAAAGGAATATCTATATCATAATTCAGTAATCATAACCATCCCTTAAATCCTAACTTCTTGATTACAACGATCCATTGTAACAACTATATATATATATAAAGACAAACACAATTCAAGCTGTATTACATTCATTTATCCTCTCTGATTTCAAAAGAAATTAAAACATTTCCACAGGTTCCTAAAAGCATCTATACCTGCTGTTCCTAATGGGGAAGTTGGCCCTTTTACTTGCTTTAGATTGGGTTCCAAATTATTCATTTTAGGAGTTCTACTTGGAGATTCTCCCCTTCGGGCGTGTTTGAGAAGCACTGCTAGAGAATATGGGCAATTCAGCACTTCAGAGTTAAAGGAGAAAGGACTAAAATTCACATCCATATGGAGGGAAATACATTTGTGCAAAAAACACTTTTTAAAAAACATAATGTCAACAACAACAAAAAAGCCCAGCCCTGAAAAATAGCAACAGATGTTCCACCCTACAGCTTATGCTCATAACACATTTTGATTTTTCAAGCTTTATTTCATTCTCTTGCATTGGTCTTAAAATAGAATTGTAATAGTAGTTTTGCTCTAGGAAATTTGCCATACCAGCGGGTCTGTCTTGTAGCCCCCTCTGGGAATTGAGGTCCAAAACAAAGAGAACTTATAATAAACTAGGTCTGTTCATAAGGCAGAATGGCCCAGACTGCTGTACTTATAAAGTTCCAGCACACAATTGATTTGCTTTTATTTGTTTCCTGTCTGTGAATTAAATTTTAATCTCCTTCCTGGAGGGAAATAAATTGTATAATATATCACAGGATTTAAGACACTGCTTTAATCAACATGGACTCCTTAAGAAATACTAAAGATAAAATCAAGTATACACATAAATAGAAAGCTTGTTTGGGCCTTGAAAATAAATACAAAATGCTGAATAAAGGCAAATATTATTCAGGATTATGCTTCGCTATTTTTTTTTGGAGGGGTGAAACTATTATTCTCTTAAGCAACTTATCTGAATATATACTTTATTTCTCTTGGCCACAGTTTCTTTGTATTTGATTTCCAATAGCACACAGCATATTACCATAAAAGTAGGGGGTCCTCAATAATGATTTATACTTAATGGTTTTAAGGTATATTTAACATATATATATATGTTTTATATATATATATATATATATATATATATATATATATATATGTCTGGTTATTTGTGGTGGGAAGCATGGTAAACCTATTTTTTTTTTTGATAGACCTATTTTTGATGAGACAAAGTTTGTATACTTTGGCTGAAATAAACTTTTCAAAACAAAACATCTCAAGGTTTAACTCTGAAAACAATCTTAAAGCTTTGAAGAAGGGTTGCTAGGAGATGGTACAGGTTGACTGCTTCATTTTCAGAAATCTCCAGAGAACTCTTCTGTGGAGATGTCACTACTTCTCTTTCTTTTCACTACATACTCCTGGGGCATGTTTCTAGGACTTGAAAAGAACAGTGGGTTAGTTGGCTTTCCCCATGTTCCTCCTCAGCAAGAATGCATGTTTATAAAATAACACTTTTCTCCTTTCTGTGGAAAATGGGAACCAGGTAAGAAGCAATGAACTTTAGGGAAGTGAGCACTACACTGATAATATTTGTGCTGATATCAATCTGAGAGATGATGCTTTCTGGATCAGCACAGAATATTGAAAGGCTACAAAATGGTGCACATTAATGCTTTCAGAGATTTTCAGGTCTTTCAACCTTAGGTTTTTCATGATTAATTACATTGTTAATTTTGTGAATTCTTAGAAGAAAGATCTGAAACAAACAATGAATTGGATTTTCTAAAAGGATAAAAAAAGGACATGTGAATAAGAAAAGGGAATACATGTCCAAATATTGTTTAGTTGGTATTTGGTGTGTTAATGCAGAACATTTTCTAGATGGAAGAAACAACTACGGATGGTTTATTAGCTCTCTTACATTAAATACAGTCCTTATGGGTCAATATTTGAGGTCCACTTTTTCTCAGAATGTTGTTATATGTTCTCATAAGGGTGGGAGATATATTAGCAATATGTCATGTACGTTCAGACACATTATTTAATTTGTATGTTGACTAAGCCCTCATTAATTAATTTAATTTCTTTAAACATTTTAGAATTTACTGCTTAACAAATATTTCCTTTTTTCTGTATAATTTATTGAATGATACCAAACTGACCTTTATTCACAGTGAAAAGCAGACTATATGTTCACGGATATAATAGTGATTTTCTGATCATGTTTTTTGTTCACACTCCCCAATCAATCAATCAAATAGAATATTTATAATCAAATATTAACCAAGTGCATTTATTTTTCAAGGTATTTGATTTGGTACTGTGCAAGATGCAAAGAGAAATAACGCAATTCACATTTGAACTCATCATTTAAATAGAAGCCTATTTCTGATATGTGAAAAATAATGATCTATTCAGTAATTTTTTAGTTAAGAAAGGATGGCTTCAAATGCAGAAATAGCTCCATCTCTCCAAAAGCTTATGAACTTGAAGAGCTTTGGGAAACAGTCATTTAATCTGAATTCCCATGAGATAGATGGTGGTCATAATTTGTGGTTAAGAAAGAAAGCCAAAAAAAATAGGCCCAGGAAAGTAGTAGCATAAATAGCAGCAAGTACAAAGATGGACATATTTATATGAAGGAACATAACAAAGTATTCCCCTGGAGGTCCCGATCACATTCCCAAAAGGGAGAAGTGAAGGAAAGCAAGCAACTACCTTAAGCTACCTAGACATTCTCAATACTCTCAAACAACTGAACTCCCTCACTTCTCTCACTCATGATTATGCTAATATTGATTGTTTTCTCTTCGTTTATATTCTTCCTAAATTTTATACTACATGCAAAGAGGGAGAGTTAGGATATTGTATTAATCAGGGTTCTCTACAGAACCAACAGTGATATCTATAAATATGAGCTTTATGAAAGTGTCTCATTGACCTAAAGGGGGAAAAGAAGAAGAACTAATAAAGTCTCAGAGGCTAAGAGAGTTCAAGTAGAGTCGAGAAGCTACTCCGGAGGTCACTTTACACAAGCTTCAGACCTTGCTACCTATCATAACTTTCCAAACCCCAACCAAAACCATTCCAGCCAATCCTAAAGAACACCTAGGGCATTATATAAGAGTCTGCAAAGGTTCCATGCATTAGGGTAACTTTCCAGAAACCTACAACCTCCAGATGGGTCCCTGGAACAGATAAGTCCTGAAATCTACAGGGCCCAGCCTCTCCAGAACAACAGCTAGTTCCGTCTTTCTACCCCGTATTATTGACAGCCCCTTCCAACATGAAAACATCAGAATGGCCATAGCTCAAATACCCCTAAAAAGTGGGATAGAAAGATGAAAGGTGATAGTGGAGTTATACAGAGAAGGTTGGGTTTAACAAATGAATATGATTGCTGAGTCATTAAATTGATATTTCTCTTAGTCTCCAGTATCGTAGAGCAGTTAGAAGTAAAAACCTAAAATTGTGGAATTGTAGCTGTAGAACTCTGATCTACAACTAATTGTGGTGCTGTGCTTTGAAATTTATTGCTTTTTTGTATATATGTTATTCTTCACGAAAAAGAGAAAAGAAGGTCGATTGTGATGATAAAAAATATATTTATTCCTTCTAATCTCCTATATTCTGGAGTACTATAAGGAAAAATCTGAGAGGATGGTATGGTAACTCATGACAAACTCTGGGATCTGTCCTGTAACTACTTGCTGAAGAGTGTTTTGAAAACTATTGCTTTTTTCTTGCTTTGTCTTGAATACATGTTATACTATACAATAAAAAATGTTTTAAAAAAAGTGTCTCATGCAACCACGGGAACGCAAGAGTCTGAAATCCATAGGGCAGGCTGCAAGGCTGGCAACTCCAATGAAGTGTCTCAGCTATCTCCACAAGAGAGGTTCACTGGCTGAAGAAACAGTGAAAATTCTCTTTTCTCCCTTAAAAGTCTTCAATTGATTGGATCACACCTGACTGATTGGATTCTCTCATTCATGGAAGACACCCCCTTAGATGACCATAGATATGATCAGTCACAGTTGTTATCAACTGACCGATGATTTAATAAGCCAGCCTTCTGGTTTATGGACCAATCTTTACAGTAATAGGCCAGTGAGTGCCTGACCAGACACCTGGGCACCATCACCTAGCCAAGTTGCCATCTGAACCCAACCATCACAGGAGTTTGCGTTTTCTGCTGTGATGCGAATGGTTTCAAACCAAGTGGTGAGTCATCATGAAGTTTCCCATTTTCTCTTCCACTCACTTGTTCCCTTTCCCACTCCCTGAAATAGACATACGAGGTAACCAGGGGCTTTTCAGGCCAGCAAAACCGTCTTCAGAAGGGTCACATATATAAGATGCCATTGATATGAATTAATTTTGCATTGTTTCCTTTTTGTTTATTGGCTTCATTCTTATCTCTAAATATCAGGTTTTATATGTTATATATAAAATAATATACATAATTATATATAAAATATATATATAAAGTATGTATATATAGATATATATAAAACAGACTCTCAAAATACGGAAATAATAATTACCATTGTTTCTGTATATGGTTTCCATAATGTTTTATTCCTAATTCTTATAAAAGTATACAATAGAGCAATGCAAATAATCAGAACTATCAGGAGATACATTGGAGGACAGTGTGACTTCACCACTTAAGCAATAAAAGGGAATTGAAGGGTTTACTCTTGAATCATGTCTATGCTGTGACTCACTATGTCTCTAGAGACAAGTCATTGAATTATCTCAGCCTATCTGTGCCACATCCCAGAAATAGAAAGACATTTTCTGTTATGGGCAAGTGAGACATAATAAACAGTGGTAGAAAATATTTTCTGGTTTTAAAAGTAGTTGAGAGAAAGAGAGTGGAAGGGAAGCAGTTTTAAAACAGAAAAAAGTATCTTTTTTATTTTTGACAATAGATTTATTTATATTCAGAAATCCCTTCCCCAAAGAACATAGTACCTAAGAAGCTGCATGCATGTATGGCAGGTGGGGCAAATTGAAGGCCTTTTACAGTGAGCCACAAACTTTTTATTTTTTAGTAGTCTCTTTGGATGAATAAGTCTTTTTCAGAAAATTGCTCAGGCTTTTTGGACTATCTTTTCCTCCTTAAAATGGCACTAAGGAGCCCTTTGAGGGCAGGGGCCAAAGGAGCCTCAGATTCATTGGTCTTCTTCTACAAAGTGGATCTGATTCCTAGGTTCACACCTAGGACCAAACTTATCCTGTCTATCCTCTCAGAGTATATTCTGGCACCCACTGCTAAGTTCCATGGGATACATCCATTTGCTTCTACCAACAAAAATCCCATATATTTGTGGTCTCTTCTTCTGATTCCTAAGTCTGTATTGGTCTACCAACTTTCTCAGAACTTGCACTTTCTTGGCCAAGACATGCATGAACTTTTGTCACCTGCATGTCATGAACAAGAAGTGGAGGGTTCAGATTAACTCTGAATTATCTGAATTATGTGACCATCCTTGGCAAATATTAGGATATCACTCTAACATCATAGTGCTAGAACCTCAAATTCTAAAGTTTTTCTAGAGACTTGCAGGTACCATCCCTGTGCTAAATGAGGGGCATTTCTGACTTATATGGATATTTTCACAGCATCCTCCTAATGCAATGGAGAATGAAGAGGATTAGGAATTTTAACATTAGCACCCAATCTCTTGCAGCTACCATTTTTTTCTGCTTTACATATCACATTGGTTCAGAAGTATTTCTCTCTTTCTCATTGACAGGGATTTCTTTTATGTCATAGTCTTAGTTCTTTCCACCCACGGCTTATATTAATCTTGGTGATAAAGTTTGTCAGGCCTGTTTCTTCTTTTCTTCAAAAAGAGAAAATGTTTATTACTAGGCATGTAGTAGGAGAGCAGATGGCTTATTGGCCCAAAATCCGTCTCCCAAACTATTCTGGTAGTTTTATTTGTGCAAAAGATGGGTGGGGTTTAGGATAATGAGCACAATGGCCCCAGGTGATATAATTAGAGGTGATTTAATTACTGAGCATGCAGAAATTGATTACATGCTTTGTCACAGAATGTATGTAAGAAAATGGTGGAATAGGGTACTGGTGACTTACAGGTTCAGGTATAAGCTACTGCGCATGTCAGGTGGAGCCAGTTGGGTGAGAGCCAGTCTTCATTATCAAGGTAACTTTGGACTTGGGGTGGATTAGTTTGGGGCTGACCCAAGACCTTTCATTAATAAACATTAAAGGCTGTCTTTAGTGATTATAAGACTCTAAAGTTGAAAAACTGGATACTGGGTACAAATGAAGGTTAGTCACAAGGTTGTTACAATCACAGGGGCAGAAGATGGAGATCATGCAATCATTGTCAGAGGCCAAAGCAGATAGACCATAGTTTAGAGATTTCAGGTATTTTCCTCTGTCTACTCCCATATATCAGAAAGCAAAAAGGAATAATCTGTATAATGATTCAGTAAGTGAAATCTTCCATTAAATCCTGATTTCTCCATTATAATCCCTCCCTCTCATTTGATAATTATCTCTCGATCTTGAGGGATATCTGGGTGACAACTCTTCTAACTGCTTCAAGGCAGAAAAGGGGGCATGTTATTAAGGGGTAAAGGATGATGCAATAAAACTGGTTGTTGTTCTTGGAGAGTCCAGTATTTCTGGATTTCAGAGCTTCTCTGGCATTGAAACAATCTGGGTGTTTTAAGTCTCTGAAAAACAAACTTAAGTAAAATTTTATAGATCCCAGGACATCTTCCAGGGTTTCCCGGAATACTGCTGGTTGGGGTTTGCCATACTATGGCAATTTGCAATATCTGACTGAAACTTGCGTAAGAGCAGTTTCCAAAATGACCCCTTGACTCTACTTGAAATCTTTTAGCTATTGATACTGTATTTCTTTACCCTTTCTTGTATAAATAATCCATGATACCAGGGCTAGGTTTATCCTTTGAACTTATGTCTCATGATAACAGGGTGCCAGGCCTGTTTCTAATACGTTCAAGGAAGAATTAAAAATTACAGAACAAAACCAAAATGGGTTAATATCCCCAAAATATTGTTAACTAGACCTTTGTTAATATTAGCTGGATATCTAATAATTATCTTTCATTCCTCTCTCTATTCATCTATCTATAAATCTAACGTACTTAAGCACATATCTTGCTTAATAAAATATATAAGTATTAACAGTAATTTAACTTTATTCATAATTATGTAGCATGATTCATTCAAAAATTTATTAATCACTAATAAGTGCAGGCAGCTTTCTCAGTAGAAGGGAAACATAGATGCAAAAGACATTGTTCTCATCTTTGTGGAGCTATTTGTATTTCTCAGAAGGCAGATTCCAAACAGGTTCAATTTAGTATGTGTGTTTTAATAATTTACATGCAGTTTACACCTCAAGCTAGATTGCAGTATGATGAAATCTCTTCACAATTTTGTTATACCAATTAGGATGTGATGATTAGGAATAATAAAAGGTAATCAAGAGTCCTTTTTCAGTTGCCACAAATATCAACACAGAAAAGTCTGAATAATGATTACTTTTAGAGTGTCAGGGTGCCTTAATATGGTAAGATTTTATATTTGAATAAAGATTTATAGTTTGTAAAATAAATGCCTCTAATTTATCTTATTTAGCACTTTCAACCAAATTACTGAAATGAAAGACAAAGTGTATCTCATCCTATAGAGAGGGGAAAAGATACTCATGTTTAAGTAATTCATGGTGAATCATACAATAGCAGATCTGGAAATTATCACTATTTCTAATCTAGCAATTTTCTTATATATTATATTACTTAAGTCAATATACCATCTATTTGGCTTTTTTTAAAACCTGGATATAACATCAGATTTATGGAGATATTTAAAAATTACCAAAGATACTTTTTCTGTAAATAGGCAAGTACAAAAGCTTTAAATGCACTCAAGCTTATTAAATCATGCAATGGTTAAAATTGAAAAACCTCTATAAATAATGAATTGATTAAATAAATTAATATACAATAATACAAGATAATTTTGATAATATATAAAAATTATTCAGTTACATACATATGTATGTATAAAACTCACTTGGAAGATTATCTATACCATTCATTTATTATTCATTCATTCATTCATTCATTCATTCTGTAATTGGGTACCCTACCATGTACCAGGCACTGTTCTAGCTGCTTAGAATATCTTAGGGAAAAAACAGACAAAGACACCAGAACTTGTATTGTACATTTTACATTCTTACAGGAGTGACAGATATTAAATAATAATCATAATAGCTAAGTATTTCAAATAAATGCTAGAAATATGATTAGGAAAAAGCTCGGATAAACTAGAGCAAAATAAAGAGGATCAGTGGTGCTGCAGAAGGTGGGGACTGCAGGTTGCCATATTAAAGGACAGCTGGGTGGACTTCAGTGAGAAGAATGTTAGAGCAAAGACTGTGAGAGTGAGAGAGTTAGTCATGTTGATACATGAGGGAAGACCACACCAAGGAGATGGATCAACTAGTGCAAAAGTCCTAAGCCAGAAAGGTCTGGATATATTTAAGGTACAGCAGGGAAGGTCCTATGTGTGGAGCAGAATAAATGAGAGGGAGAGTAGTAGGAAATGAAGCCAGAGAGAAATGGGGCACAGATCATACAGAACACTATGGCCACCGTAAGAAATTTGGCTTTTATTCTGAGTGAAAGAGGGGCCATTTTATGGTTTTAAGAAGAGTAGGAACATAATCTGACTCAGTTTAAAATACTCAACCACTTTGGCTGCTGTATTAAGAAGACACTGTAGGGAAAAAAGTAAAACCAGAAGGATCAATTAGAAGGGTGCTGCAGTAATCCAGTAAAACTAGGATGATGGCTTGAAAAGTGTGGAAGCAGTGGAGAATATAAGTAGTCATAGTTCCAGTATTATGTACCAATAGGATTTCCTGATGGCTTCAATATGGGGGTAACCAGAAGGATAGGAATCAAAGACAATTTAAGCTTTTTGCTTGAACAACTGGAGGTTTTCATTTCCAACAACTGAGATGGAGAAGGCTACAGAGAGAACAAGATGGGGACAGGAGGTCAAGAGCTCACTTAGTCATTCAAATAGAATAGAATATCCGGTTTTGTTATGAGTATGAGTGGGAAAGAGAGTGGGAAAACGATTCTATTTTATTTTTTCCACATGAGGATATTTTTGATAATTTAAATTGATGCTCTAAATTTTGTCTCTAAATCCTCAGCAAATGTCTTAATTTGATACATATCTATAGGTGTTATTATGCACCACAAAAATCATTATAATTTGTAACAACTCAGGTTTTTATAATGGTTAAAATAATGGCCCAAAATTTTAAAGTTACCTCACTGAAATACATGAAGGAATTTTCTGGGGAGAATTGGAAATTACCATTTATAAACAGTGATAAGTTTTAATTACATTTGGTGTCGAATATAAATAATTCATATACAATATTCATTTAGAAAACATCGCTTTACTAATGAAGCTAGTTATTAAAAATGTATCCAAATTAAGGAATAAAATCTTCCTTCATATTTGTTTATTCAACAGAATTATCAATGAAAAGCTTTGTGTCTGATATTAATAAGAAGGCATATTGCAAGTGACATTCTGCAGGAGAAGCTAAGGAATAGGCTACAACAAAATAAACTGGATAGCTGCATTACACTGCTTTATTAAAAATGCCCATTTTTTTTAAAAAGTGGAGTTCAAAGCAGACTAAATGCTTTAAAATTTGTGTCTTCAAAAGATGACTATAGCCTCCAGACACTAAAAAAAGAAATAGAAATATAATACAAAGCATATATATGTGTAACAGTTATAGTACATTTCAGGGATTCACTGAGTTTCCACATCAGACTGGAAAGTGAACCTTTCAATCTATCTGGATTTGTTTGGTTAGTATCACTATTCTGAGAGCTTTTCAACCACTTACCAGCTTTATCCAGATTATCTCAAGATATTTAAGTCTACCATCATTATCAGCATCTTGGCATCACCAATCTGTGTATCTTTTAACCATATAATAGTGTATTTGTCAGGATTCTCTAGAGAAACAGAACCAACAGGAGATGTCTGTAAAGAGATTTATAAAAGTGTCTCACACAACCATGGCAACAAGAGCCCAGAATTCATAGGGCAGGCTGTGAAGCTGGGAAATCTGAAATGGGTCTTAAACTTCACAGGAGAGGCTCACTGACTGAAGAAGCCATGAAAATTCTCTTATTGCTTGAAAGTCTTCAGCTGATTAGATCAATTCCAGCTGACTGGATTGTGGGAGGTGTACACTTAATTGATTATTGATCTAATCAATCACAACTCCAATCAACAGGCTGACAGCTTAACAAACCAGATTTATGGCTTATCAACCAGCCATGAAATATCTTTGCAGCAATGGTCAGGCCAGTACTAGCCTGACCAGACAACCAGGCATCATCACATGGCCAAGTTGACGCCAGAATCTAACCATCACAGTCCACCCCTTGTCAACTTGACAGCTATACACATCACCTTGAAACATGTTTAATTTCTAAATAAAACACAATAACAGACAAATGTCTTGGCTAAAAATACTCAACTGTCCTGCATACAATGTGAAATACACTAAATCTCTCCAAAATAGGGTCCTTGATTTTAACATTCACTCTTAAACTTGATACTCCATGACTTAACTACTATAACATGGAAAATACAGCTTATTACACATGATAAGAGGTAAACAGGATATTTTCTTTATGTACAAATACAAACATACTCATAACAAAACCGGAAGGAAATATTCATACCATCACAGTCCTCATTTCTGTAACTGATCCCATGCCATAGTTCATATTCATTACTACCCTCTTCCACTATCCATTCCATGTTCCCTTTATCCTCAGCAAGTGCTTCAGTTGGTCATGTTTCTTTGCCTGATAGGACAACCCAAACCTTCATTTCTGAAGTTTCTGGTCCATTGGTAGTCTTGTCTGGATTGGATTATTGCACTTTTCCATTGACTTAATCACAGGGCATGCTAATATTAGGAGACACCCTAGGGGATCTCCTGTATTCCAGGAAAACTCCTCTTTAACTCCAATGTGTAATTGCAGTCATATTTCCCTTTGATAGTCAGGATCAGTCATCCCAGACAGAACTGTAATCCCCTTCCTTGTCTGTTGATTCCAAGTTGTGACAAGCTCAAAGTGGCCAGGTGGCAGTTCAGTGGAATCATTGTTATATCTCCTGGTAGAAATACTACTCAGTTTGGAACGAGACCACCAGAGCTTAAAGTTTCAAGGAGTGGGTCAAGATGGCAGCTTAATGAAGGGTGGAATTTAGGTCATTCCCCAGAGCAGCTAGTAAATAGCCAGGAACTGTATTGAATAAATGCTGGGGGGACATAAGTGACTAGACACATAGCATACACCAATCTGAGATCCCACACAGAACTGTAAGTCTCTCAAGCTGCAAAGGCCGGTGCCCTTTCCCCGTGGGCATGGTAGGCTGATTTCCTGAGGGGAAAGGAAACAGACTTTATTAGCAGCAAGGGTTTAGTTCAACCAAGCTTTAATTGTGGGATTAATGAACAAATTCTGACTCCAGAGAACAGACCCTGAGCCAAGATAAACCTGGAACAAGTACTAAAGGAACCAGGAGCTTTTACCCCAGCAGAGTGGGGCTGGGGCTTATTTAAAAAAAAAAAAAAGAAAGAAACAGAGGCTTTTTGAGTTGGACACCACAAAATATTGTAAAAGGGCTGGATTTCAAGGAAAGGGCACAGAGAGCCTAGACATACATAGAGCCACATACCAACTCAAGCTTTTGCTTGGTAAACCCAGGGAACAGGGTCTGGCTCTGAAAATGTTTTTTTGCTTTTTTTTTTTTAACCTCTTAACAGCTCATTAGAACTGCAAGCACTCTCACGCTCCAGCAAGACCTTAGGCAAGGGTGGAAATAAGGCATGTCTGAGAGCAAAATAACTAGTCAGGTGAAAGGGGTTAATTCCCCAAAGGCCATATCTTCCCTAAGACAAAGGGGGCCAGCCCAGCTTAAGTGGAGGCCCTCCTTCAGAGAATTATGGCCCCAGGGGTTTTAAAGCAGAAGCAATCAAAACCCACCTACTACTGCAGCCTCTGCTTCAACCATGCTCCTGGCAGGGAGAACTGCTGAAATTAAAGGTACCACATCATTTTATGCTGGTGGGAAGCCACGTGCAGACAAGCACCACATGCTGGGCAGGATAGGAAAGTCACACAGTCTAGAGGCTTCATAGGAAAGTTTGATAACCTACTGAGTCTCACCCTCAGGGAAAACTGATGCTGGCTACTCTCTCCACCCAAGATGTTGGCCTGTCTAGTCTTGGAAAATATGACTGGAGCCCATCATATCTGAGAAGATGCTCCTCACAAAAAATACTCCACATGGGCAGGACAAGAGAGAAAAACAAGAACTGAAAAATTCTGATCAGTTAAGCAGTAGCTATACCAGAGGTCTAAAATAAGTTGAACTGAATGTAAAGAACAGATAGAGGAGAAAGCCATCTGTTCCAGTTCGCCAGCTGCTGGAATGTAATATACCAGAAAAGGAATGATTTTTTAAAAAGAGAATTTAATAAATTGCTAGCTTATAGTTCTAAGTCTGAGAAAATGTCCCAGTTAAAACAAGTCTATAGAAATGTCTAATCTAAGGCATCCAGGGAAAGATACCTTGGTTTAAGAATGCCAGTGGTATTTAGCATTTCTCTCTCAGCTGGAAGGGCACATGGTGAATATGGCAGTGTCTCCTGGCTTTCTCTTCTGATCTCTTGTTTCATGAAGCTCCCCAGGAGACATTTTCCTTCTTCATCTCCAAAAGTCGCTGCCTGGTGGACTCTGTTTTGTGGTTCTGCAGCATTTTGTTGTCCTTCTCTGCTCTCTCAGAATTTCCAAAGTTGCTGGTTGGTGGGCTCTGTACTTCATGGTTCTGCAGCATTATGAAGCTTTTTCCAAAATACTTCTTCTTTTAAAGGATTACAATAAACTAATCAAGACCCACCTGGAATAGGTGGAGATGTGTCTCCACCTAATCAAGTTTAATACCCACCCTTGATTGAGTCACATCTCCATGGAGACAATGTAATTAAAATTCCCAATGTACAATACGGATAAAGATTAAAAGAAACAGCTGTCTTTACAAAATGGGATTAGGATTAAAACATTGCTTTACTAGGGTACATAAATTCTTTCAAACCAGTATACCATTCAACAAGAAAACCCTAAGTTAAAGAGTGAAAATAATCTCCAGAATAAACTAATTAAGGAAATCAAATGCCTAGATGTCAGCAGAAAGTAATGTTATACTAGGAAAGTCAAAAACATAACCTAGTCAAAGGATCAAACCAACATTTCAAATGACATACAGGATTGGAAACAACTAGTTCAGGATATTTGACCAGACATAGAAAATTTCATCAAAAATCAAATCAATGAGAGTACACAGGAGGTTTAGTGGTAGAATACTTACCTTCCATGTAGGAGACCCAGGTTCAATTCCTGGACCATGCAACCCCACTCAAATCAAATTAATGAGTTGAGTTGGGGGGGATATAAAAAAGACATTGGGCAAGCATAAAGAAGAACTTGAAAGTCTGAAAAAACAAATCACAGAGTTTATGGAAATGAAAGTCACAATAGAAGAGATGAAAAAAACAATAGAAACCCACAATAGATTTGAAGAGGCAGAAGAAAGGATTAGTGAACTATAGGACTGGACATCTGAAATTCAACATACAAAAGAAAATATAGAGGTGGGTCACTGTGACTCACTGGCAGAGTTCTCAACTGCCATGCTGGAGACCCGGGTTTGATTCCCAGTGCCTACTCATGGGAAAAAGAAAGAAAAAAGAAAGAAAATATAGGGAAACGAATTGAAAAATATGAGGAGGGTTTCAGGGAATTGAATGATGGCTTGAAACATGTGCATATACATAGGGAGTGTCCCAGAAGGAGGAAAGAAGGAAAAAGGAGCAGAAAGACTAATGGAGGAAATAAGTACTGAAAAATTTCCATCTCTTTTGAAAGACATAAGTTAAAGATCCAAGAAGTACAGAGTATCCAAAACAGAATAGTTCCAAATAGGCATACTCCAAGACACTTACTAATCAGATTGTCAAATATCAAGGAAAGAGAATTTTGAAAGCAGCAAGCAAACAGCAATCTATCATATACAAGGGAAGCTTAATAAGATTATATATGGATTTCTCAGCAGAAACCATGAAGGGAAGAAGTGGTATGATATATTTAAGATTCTGAAAGAGAAAATATACAAATGAAGAACTCTATGCCCAGCAAAGCTGTACTTCAAAAAAAAATGAGGGGGAGATTAAAATATTTTCAGACAAAGACACTGAGAGAATTTGTGACTAAGAGAATTGCTCTAGAAGAAATACTAAAGGTAGCACCACAGGCAGACAAGAAAAGACAGGAGAGAGAGGTCTGGTGAGGAGTGTAGAATTGAAGACTATCACTAAAGGTTAAAAGAGAAAAAAGTTAGATATGACATAAAAAAATTGAAAAGACAAAATGGTAGAAGAAAGTACTGCCTTTAGTGAAATGATATTAAATGTTAATGGATTAAACTCCCCAGTCAAAGACATAGACTGGCAGAATGCATAAAAAAACAGGACCCATCTATATGCTGTCTACAAGAGACTCATTTAGACTTAAGGACAAAAATAAGTTAAAAGTGAAAGGTTGGGAAAGATATTTCATGGAAACAACAACTAGAAAAGAACAGGGGTAGCAATACTAATATCCAACAAATTAGACTTCAAATGTAAAGCAATTAAAAGAGACAAAGAAGGACACTATGAATTAATAAAAGGAACAATTCAACAAGAACACATAACAATCAAATATATGCTCAGAGCCAGGGTGTGCCAAGATACATAAGGCAAGCACTGAAAACACTGAAAGAAGAAGTAGACACCTGTACCATAATTATAAGAGGCTTCAATTCCCTGCTATCATCAATGGATAGAACAACTAGACAAGATCAGTAAAGAAACAGAGATTTTGAATAATATAATAAGTGAACTAGTCAGCAGACATTTATAGAACATTATACCCCACAACAGCAGGATACACATTTTTCTCAAGTTCTCATGGATCATTCTGAAGAATTGACTATATGCTGTGTCACAATGCAGGTCTCAATAAATTTAAAAAACATTAAAATGATACAAAACATTCTCAGATCACAATGGAATAAAGTTGGAAATCAATATCAGACTGAGGGCCAGGGAATTCACAAATATGTGGAGGCTAAGCAACACACTCTAAAATAACCAATGGATCAAGGAAGAAATTTCAAGAGAAATCAGGAAATATATTAAAAAAATGAAAATACAACATATCAAAATATATGGGATGCAGCAAAGATAGTGCTGAGAGGAAAATTTAGTGCTTTCAATGTCTATATTTAAAAAGAAGAAAGAGCAAAATTGAGGAATTAACTGTTCACTTGGAAGAACAAGAGAATAACAACAAACTAATCCCAAAGCCAAAAGAAAAGGAAAGAAATAACAAAGATTAGAGCAGAAATAAATGGAATTGAGAATATGAAAACAATCAAGAAAATCACCAAAAACAGAAGTTAGTTCTTTGAGAAAATCAATAAGATTGATGGAACCTTAGTGAGGCTGACAAAAAAAAGAGAGAGGATGCAAATAAATAAAATCAGAAATGGAAGAGGAGACATAACCACTGATCCTGCAGAAATAAAGGATATAATGAGAGGATACTATGAGCAACCATATGCTAATAAACTAGACAACATAGATGAAATGGACAATTTCCTAGAAAGGCATGAACAACCAACATTGACTTGAGAAGAAATAGATGACCACAACAAACCATTCCAAGTAAGGAGAGTGAATCAGTCATCAAGATGCTCCCTAAAAAGAAAAGTCCAGGACCAGATGGCTTCACATGTGAATTCTACCAAGCATTCAAGAAAGAATTAGTACCAATTCTTCTCAAACTCTTCAAAAAATTCAAGAGGATGAAAAGCTACCTAACTCAATCTATGAAACCAATACCACCCTAATACCAAAGCCAGACAAAGATACTACAAGAGAAGAAAATTACAGACTGAACTCTTTAATGAATGTAGATGCAAAAACCCTCAACACAATACTTGCAAATTGAATCTAGGAGCAAATTAAAAGAATCATACACCACAGCTAATTGGGATTTATTCCAGATATGCAAGGCTGGTTCAACACAAGAAAATCAATTAATGTAATGCACTATACCAATAAGCTAAAGCAGAAAACAAAAAAAAAAAAACAAAAAAAAAAACCACATGATCATCTTGATTGATGTAGAAAAGGCATTTAACAAAATTCCACACCCTTTCTTGATGAAAACACTTCAAAGGATAGAAATAGAAGGGAACTTCCTCAACATGATAAAGGGAATATATGAAAAACCAACAGCTAACATCAACCTCATTGGGGAAAGACCGAAAGCTTTCCCTCTAAGACTGGGAGCAAAACAAGTTCAAGCCAGAGAAATTAGACAAGAAAAAGAAAGAAAAGCCATCCAAACTGGAAAAGAAGGGGTAAAATTCTCACTGTTTGCAGATGACATGAAAATCCTGAAAAATCCACAGCAAAGCTACTAGAGGTACAAGATCAACACCCAAAAGTCAGTAATGTTTCCATACACTAGTGATGAGCTATCTGAGGAGGAAATCAAGAAAAAATTCCACTTAAAATAGCAATGAAAAGAGAAAATATTTAGGAATAAATTTAACTAAGGATATAACCAGAAAACTACAAGAAATTGCTAAAAAAAATTATGGAAGACCTAAATAAATGGAGGACATACCCTGTTCATAGTTAAGATGTCAATTTACTTGGAATAGCAGGGTGCCCTTAATAGCTAAAAATATCTTAAGAAAGAAAAATGAATTGAGAAATCTCACACTATTTCTCATAATTTAAATAATATTATGAAGCTACAGTGGTCAAAACAGCATGGTACTGGCATAAAGATAGATATACTGGCCAATGGAATCAAATTGAGTGTTCAGAAATAGACCCTCCCATCTATGGACAACTGATCTTTGACAAGGTGATCAAGTCAACCCACCTGGGACAGAGCAGCCTCTTCAATAAATGAAGTTTGGAGAACTGGATACCCATAGGCAAAAGAATGAAAGAGGGTCCATATCTCACACCCTATACAAAAGTGAACTAAAAATAGATCAAAGACCTAAATATTAGAGTTAAGACCATAAAATTTTTAGAAGAAAATATAGGGAAATATCTTATAAATCTTGTAATAAGAAATGGTTTCCTAGACTTTACATTCAATGTACGAGAATTGATCTCCTCAAAATTAAGCACTTTCATGCATCAAAGAATTTTTTCAGGAAAGTAAAAAGGCAGTCTATGCAATGGAGGCATATTTGGAAACCACCTATCAGATAAGGGTCTAGTAGCCAGAATGTATCAAGAGATTCTTCTACTCACAACAAAAAGGCAACCTAATTAAAAATGTGCAAAAGACATGAACAGACACTTATCAGAGAAGGAAATTCAAATGGCTAGAAGGCACATGAGAAGATGCTCAACTTCACTGGCTATTAGGGAAATGCAATTCAAAACCACAATGAACTATCATCCCACACCCACTATGATTTTTTTTTATAATTGCCATTAAAAAAAACAACAACAGGTGTTGGAAAGGATGTGGAGAAAGTGGCACACTTATCCATTGTTGGTTGGAATGTAAAATGATACAACCTCTCTGGAAAGCAGTTTTGTAGTTCCTCAGGAAGCTGAGTATAGAATTGCCACATGGTCTAGCAATCCCATTTCTTGGTATATATTCAGAGGAGCTGAAAACAAGGACACAAATGGACATTTGCATGCTGATTTTATGACAGCGTTCTCTATGATTGCCAAGAGAGGCAAACAGCCCAAATGTTCATCAACAGAGGCATGGCTAAACAAGCTGTAATATATACATACAATGAAATATTATGCAGCTGTAAGACAGAATAAAGTCATGAAGCATGTAACAACATGGATGAACCTTAAGGACATTGTGCTGAACTTTGGAAGTTGAACTTAAGAGCACAGTTTATCAGGAGATAGAAAGAGGGTTGAGGCTGGGCGTTTGGTGCTGAAGGAATACAGAATGTGCAACAGGACTGTTTGTAAAAGTTGGAGGGACAACACATCCTACCTGATTGTAGCACAATAGTATAGTATACTAAATGAAGCTGAATGGGAGTATGGTTGAGGAAGAAGGGCTGGGGGTACATATGAAATCAGAAGGAAAGTTAGAGGATAAAGACTGAGACATTTTAACTTAGAAATGCCAAAAGTGCACAATTATGATGAGTAAATGTACAAATATAAAAACTTTTTTGCATGAGTGAGAGCAAATGAATGTGAGCAATTGCAAGGTGTTGAAAATGGATGGTATGTAGGAAAAAGTGGAGTCAATGCAAGTTAGGATCTATAGTCAACAGTAACGTAATATGTTTCCAATGAATTCAACAAAGGCATTACAACAAAACTAAATGCCAAAAAGCAGGAGGGAGGGGTTTAGTATAGATTCTTTCTGGAATAAAAGGAAATGTCTTCATATAGATTATGGTGGTGAAGGCAAGTCTATTTACTTAGGTTGGATTGTATAATATGCAAATAAAACAGTTTAAAAATGAAGAATGAGAAACAAGTGCTAGAGAAAATATGGAGAAAGAGATGTACCTACTCACTGTTGATAGGGATGCTGAGAGGTGCAGCAACTTTGGAGGGCAGCATGGTGGTTCCTCAGGAGGCTAGGGGTGGGGTTGCCACATGATTCTAGGTATAGACCTAGAGGAACTGAGATTGGGGACACAAATGGACATATGCACACTGGTGTTTATGGCAGCAATGTTTGAGGTTTATGTTGGATGAAGGTGATCTAAGAATACAAAGACTGAGGGAAGGAAGGAGAAACTGTGGTTGATACATACAGTGGACTACTGAGCAGCCTCAAGAAGGAATGAAGTTATGAGGCATGCAACTAGGTGAATGAACCTTAAGGACAGGATGATGAATGAAATGGCAGAAACAAAAAGACAGATATCATCATGTCTCACTCACATGGACTAACTTCAATGTAGAAACTCTGAAAAATGAAGTCAAGATCATTGGGTTATCAGGTTGGAACCTATTGTAGAGGGTCCTAGATGGTAAGTTTTCACAGCAGTCACATGTATTCAGGAGTATTAACTGTTATTTCTAAATTCTGAGCTAATGAGCTGTTTGTATATAACTTGGTCATTCCCAGAAACTTCGGGTATTTATGTGACACCTGTGATTTAGAGTTAGAGCTCTGGAGGTATGAAAGGCAGCAGTATTCTATACAGCAGCTATTAAAAATTATCAGACTTCAACTAGAGCTGTGAATGAAGCTGATCTGGATAAGACTATAGTAAATTAGAATACAGGGTAAAGGATGATGTATTCTGTATTTTAAAATACAAATTATTATTTTTTTAATTTCTGTGTGAGACCAAAGGGAGAGATGCTGACTTGGTGCAAACTTTTTATTCTGGGTAGTGCATTCTCTAATTTAACTTGTATGGTCAATTTAGTTGAACACCATAAATACAAGGAAACTTGCTAGGGTATGAGAACTTTTTGGTTTGTACAAGTTAGTGTGATGCCCCAATATTTCCCAGAGTAATTTTCTGCCCAGATTACTCTGGGAAATATTGGGGCATCACACTACTGGGCAGAAATAAAAAACTATTTGCAGTGGAGGAGCCAAGATGGTGGTTTAGTGAGGAGTGGGATTTAATGCGTCCTCCAGAGCAGCTAGCAAATAGCAAGGAACAGTACAGAACAACTGCTGGGGGCATGTCAGTGACCGGACACATAGCATATCCCATGCTGGACAAGCTGGACTGGTTGTGAGCCCACCAAGAACCGTGAGTTCCCCAAGCTGCATTGGCTGGCACCCCTCCCCCACAGGCTGCTTCCCAGAGGGGATATGAAAAAGACTTTACTAGCAGCACGGGTTGAGTGCAACCAAGCTCCAATTGTGGAATTAATTAACAAATTCTGATAGCTAAAATTAGGCTCCCAGCTCAGTTGAAACTTGAGTAAAAGCTGAGGTTGCTGGTTTTTGCCCCATGCAGAGGGGGCAGGACTGACAGAAAAAGGAGAAAAAAAAAAACAAAATCAGAGGTTTCTTTTGATCAGACAGCACAAGATACTTGAAAGGGTCTGGGCCCTGAGGGAAAGGAGGGGGCACATAGGACCTGGGGATACACAGAGCAATGCACCAACTTAAGCTCTTGATTGGCAAACCCGAGGAATGGGGGTCCTACACTGAAAAGGATTTTTTTTCTTTTCTATTTTTGTGACCATGTTTCTATGGCTTAACTGCTTTTTGAATACAGATGCAGGGCTTCTCAGGCTCCAACTACACCAGACATGGGAAGAACTAAGCTCATTTGAGAGTTTGTCTGGAGACTATGCCTTCCTCTGGAGAGAGGTGGTGCCCAGCTCAGGTGGAATCCCTCCCTCAAGGAATTCAGACCCCAGGGTCTGGAAAACTGAAGTGATTAAAGCCAGCCTACAACCTCTCTTCTGTCTCAACCACACCCCAAGCAGGAAGAGTCTGCTGAAGTTAAAGGTGCCGCATCACCTTATGCTGGTGAGACCTGCAGGCAGACAAGCACCACATACCAGGCAGAAAAGGAAAACCCCAGGGTCCAGAGGCTTCATAGGAAAGTCTCTCAACCTGCTGAGTCTCACCCTCAGGAAAAACTGATGCAGGTGACTCTTTCCTCCTGAGAGGAGGCCAGTTTGGTCTGGGAAAATCTGACTGGGGTCTATAATACCTAAGTAGTCCCTCCTAAGGGAAAAAAAAGACATCATATAGGCAGGGCAAGAAACAAGAAAAAAGAACTGAAAAACTCTGATCTCTTAAACAAAAACTAAGCTAGAGGTCTAGAATAAGGTGAACTGAATGTCAAAGAACAGATATACAACAAAGTCATACAGCAAGAAAATCCTAGTAAAAAAAAGTGAAAACAATCTCCAGAATAAATGAATTAAGGAAATAAAATGCCTAGATACTAGCAAAAAATAACAAATCATACTAGGAAAATTGAAGATATGGCCCAGTCAAAGGAACAAACCAACAATTCAAGTGAGATACAGGAATTGAAACAATTAATTGAGAACATTCAAACAGACATGAAAACCTGATCAAAAATGAAATCAATGAATTGAGGGAGGATATAAAGAAGGCAAGAAATGAACAAAAAGAAGAAATTGAAAGTCTGAAAAAAATCACAGAGTTTATGGGAATGAAAGGCACAGTACTGGAGATGAAAAAAACAATGGCAACCTACAATGTTAAATTTTAAGAAACAGAAGATAGGATTAGTGAACTGGAGGATGGGATATCTGAAATCCAACAAGCAAAAGAAAATATAGGGAAAAGAATGGGAAAATATGAGCAGGGACTCAGGAAATTGAATGACAACATGAAGTGCATGAATATACATGCTCCAGGTGTCCCAGAAGGAGAAGAGAAGGGAAAAGGAGGAGAAAAGATAATGGAGGAAATTATCACTGAAAATTTCCAAACTCTTATGAAAGACTTACATATCCAAGAAGTGTAATGTACCCCAAACAGAATAGATCCAAAAAAGACATACTCTAAGAAACTTACTAATCAGAATGTCAGGTGTCAAAGAGAAAGAGAGAATCTTGAAAGCAGAAGAGAAAAACTATCCCTCACATACAAGGGAAACCCAATAAAACTATGCATAGATTTCTCAGCAGAAACCATGGAGGCAAGAAGACAGTGAATGACATATTTAAGAAACTAAAAGAGAAAAACTGCCAACCAGGAATTCTATATCCAACAAAATTATCCTTCAAAAATGAAGGGGAGGGTCGGCCATGGTGGCTCAGCAGGCAGAGTTCTCACCTGCCATGCCAGAGACCCAGATTTGATTCCCAGTGCCTGCTCATGTAGAAAAAAAAAAAGGAAGAAAGAAAGAAAAAAAATAAGGGGGAAATTAAAACATTTTCAGACAAAAAAATCACTGAGAGGATTAGTGACCAACAGACTGGCTCTGCAAGAAATACCAAAGTGAGCACTAGAGTCAGATAGAAAAAGACAAGAGAGAGAAGTGTGGAGAATAGTGTAGAAATGAAGACTGTCAGTAAAGGTAAAAAGAAGAAAAATTAGATATGACATATGAAATCCAAAAGGCAAAATGGTAAAAGAAAGTACTACCCTTACAGTAATAACACTAAATGTTAATAGATTAAACTCCCCAAACAAAAGACATAGACTGGCAGAATGGATTAAAAAAACAGGACCCATCTATATGCTGTCTACAGGAGACATATCTTAGACCCAAAGATAAACATAGGTTGAAAGTTAAAGGTTGGGAAAATATATTTCACACAAACAACAATCAGAAAAGAGCAGGAATAGCTATACCAATATTCAACAAATTAGACTTCAAATGTAAAACAGTTAAAAGGGACAAAAAAGGACACTATGCACTATGAAAAGGGATCAATCAACAAGAAGACATAACAATCATAAATATTTATGCACCGAGCCAGAGTGCTCCAAAATACATGAGGCAAAAACTGAGAACACTGGCCACAGTGGCTCAGTGGGAGAGTTCTTGCCTGCCATGCCAGAGACCCAGGTTCGATTCCTTGTGCCTACCCAAGCAAAAAAAAAAAAAAAAAAAAAAAAAAAAAAAAAAAGAAAAAGAAAAAAAAAAACTGAAAAGAGAAATAAACACATCACCATAATTAGTTGGAGAATTCAATTCCCCATTCTCATCAATGAACAGAACATCTAGACAGAGGATCAATAAAGAAACAGAAAATTCGAATAATACAATAAATGAGCTAGACTTAACAGACATTTATAGAACATTACACCTCACAACAGCAGGATACACCTTTTTCTCAACTGCTCATGGATCATTCTCAAGGATAGACCATATGCCAGGTCACAAAGCAAGTCTCAATACATTTTAAAAGATTGAAATCATACAAAACATTTTCTCAGATCATAAAAGAATGAACTTGGAAATCAATAATAGGCAGAGGGCCAGAAAATTCACAAATATATGGAGGCTCAACAACACACTCTTAAACAACCAGTGGATCAAAGAAGAAATTACAAGAGAAATCAGTAAATATCTTGAGGAAAATGAAATTGAAAACACAACATATCAAAATTTATGGGATGCAGCAAAGGCAGTGCTAAGAGGGAAATTTATTGTCCTAAATGCCTATATCAAAAAAGAAGAAAGAGCAAAACGGAGGAATTAACTGTCCACTTGGAAGAACTAGAGAAAGTACAGCAAACTAACCCCAAAACAAGCAAAAGGAAAGTAATAATGAAGATTAGAGGAGAAACAAATGAAATTGAGACCATGAAAACAATCAAGAAAATCAATAAAACCAGAAGTTGTTTTTTTGAGAAAATTAATAAGATTAATGGAATCTTAGTGAGGTTGACAAAAAGAAGGAGAGAGGATACAAATATATAAAATCAGAAATGGAAGAGGAGACATGACCACTGACACTGCAGAAATAAAGGAGGGAATGAGAGGATACTATGAACACCTTTATGCTAATAAACTAGACAATATAGATGAAATGGACAACTTCATAGAAAGGCATGAAAAACCAACATTGAATCAAGAAGAAATAGATGACCTTAGCAAACCAATCACAAGTAAAGAAATTGAATAAGCCATTAAGAAGATCCCCCAAAAGAAAAGTCCAGGACTTTTGGACTTTTAGAATTCCATGGCTTCACATGTGAATTCTACCAAATATTCAAGAAAGAATTAGTATCAATCCTGCTCAAACTCTTCAAAAAATTTTGAAGAGAAGGCAAGGCAACCTAACTCACTCTACAAAGCCAACTCACCCTCATACAAAAGCCAGATAAAGATTAAGACAAAAAAGAAAACTACAGACCAATCTCTCTAATGAATATAGATGCAAAAATCCTCAACAAAATTCTTGCAAATCGAATCCAGCACCACATTAAAAAAATTATACACCATGACCAAATAGAATTCATCCCAGGTATGCAAGGATGGTTCAACATAAGAAAATCAATTAATGTAATACACCATATCAACAAATGAAAACAGAAAAACCACATGATCATCTCGATTGATGCAGAAAAGGCATTTGACAAAATTCAACATCCTTTCTGGTTGAAAACACTTCAAAGGATAAGAATAGAAGGGAACTTCCTCAACATGATAAAGGGAATATATGAAAAACCCACAGCTAACATCATCCCCAATGGGGAAAAACTGAAAACTTTCCCCCTAAGATCAGGAACAAGTCAAGGATGTCCACTATCATCATTGTTATTCTTCATTGTGTCAGAAGGTCTAGCCAGAGCAATTAGACAAGAAAAAGAAACACAAGATATCAAAATTGGAAAGGAAGAATTAAAACTGTCACTGTTTGCATATGATATGATAATACATGTTGAAAACCCCCAAAATCCACAGCAAAACTACTAGAGCTAATAAATGTGTACAGTAAAGTGACAGGTTACAAGATCAACATTTGAAAATCTGTAGTGTTTCTATACACTAGTAATGAACAATCTAAGGGGAAATCAAGAAAAAAAATTCCATTTACAATTGCAACTGAAAGAATAAAATATTTAGGAATAAATTTAACTAAGGATACAATAGACCTATACAAAGAAAACTAAATAAATTGCTAAAAGAAATCACAAAAGACCTAAATAAATGGAAGGGAATACCATGTTCATGGATTGGAAGAATAAATATAGTTAAGATGTCAATTCTACCTAAATTGATTTACAGATTCAATGCAATACCAATTAAAATCCCAAAAACTTGCTTTTCAGAAGTAGAAAAAAAACAGTAACTAAATTTATCTGGAAGGGCAGGGTGCCCTGATTAGCTAAAAATATGCTGAGAAAGTAAAATGAAGTCTCATACTACCTGACTTTAAGGTGCATTATGAAGCTACAGTGGTCAAAACAGCATGGTACTGGCATAAAGATAGATATATTGACCAGTGGAATTGAATAGATTGTTCAGATATTGTCCTTCTCATCTATGGACAATTGACCTTTGATAAAGCAGTCAAGCCAACTCACCTGGGACAGAACAGTCTCTTCAATAAATGGTGTCTAGAGAACCGGATATCCACATGCAAAAGAATGAAAGAAGATCCATATCTCACACCCTTGGCAAAAATTAACTCAAAATGGATCAAAGACCTAAACATTAGATCTAGGATGACAAAACTTTTAGAAGAAATATTTCTGTAGGGAAATATTTTATAAATCTTATAATAGGAGGCAGTTTCCTAGATCTTACAACCAAAGAACGAGCATTGAAGAAATAAATAAATGGGAACCTCTCAAAACTAAACACTTTTGTGTATCAAAGATCTTTGTCAAGAAATTAAAAAGAGAGCCTACACAATGGGAAACAATATTTGGAAATGATATTTCAGATAAAGGTCTAGTATCCAGAATATATAAAGAGGTTGTTCAACTCAACAACAAAAAGACAAACAACCCAGTTACAAAATGGGCAAAAGACATGAACAGACACTTCTTAAAGAGGAAATACAAATGGCCAAAAGGCAAATGAAAAGATGTTCAACTTCCCTGGCTATTAGGGAAATGCAAATCAAATCCATGATGAGATATCATCTCACATCCACCAGAATGGCCATTATCAATAAAATAGAAAATGACAAGTGCTGGAGAGGATGTGTAGAAAGAGACACACTTATCCACAGTTGGTGGGAATGTAAAATTGTGCAACTGCTGTGGAAGGCAGTTTGGCGATTCCTCAGGAAGCTAAGTATAGAACTGTCATATGATCCAGTAATACCATTGCTAGATATTTACTCAGAGGACATGAAGGCAAGGACACAAACAGACATTTGCACACCAATGTTTATAGCAGCATTATTTACAATTGCCAAGAGATGGAAACAGCCCAAATGTTCATCAACATTCAAGTGGCTAAACAAGTTGTGGTATATACATATGATGGAATATTATGTAGCTGTAAGACAGAATAAAGTTTTGAAGTATGTAACAACATGGATGGACCTTGAAGATATTATGCTGAGTGAGATTAGCCAGAAAAAAAGAGACAAATACTATGTGATCTCACTGATATGCACTAACATTAGTGAATGAACTTGGAGAATTTCATCTAAGAACACAGACTATCAGGAGATAGAAATAGGGCAGATATGGGGTAACTGAAGCTGGAGGGATACAGACATGCAATAGAACTGACTGTAAAAATTCAGAAATGGATAGCACAATACTACCTAACTGTAACACAATAATGTTAGTGCACTGAATGAAGCTGAAATGAGAATGATAGAGGGAAGAGCGCTGGGGGCACAAGTCAAATCAGAAGGAAAGATAGATGATAAAGACTGAGATGGTTTAATCTAGGAATGCGTAGCATGTATAATCGTAGTGACTGAATCTAAAAATTAAAAAATATTTTTACATGAGGGAGAACAAAGGAATGCCACTATTGCAGGATGTTGAGAATAGATGGTAATTCATATTTTAAAACTTTATGTGTAAGACTAAAGCAAAAAATGTTTATTTTGTATAGAATTTATAATTTGACTAGTGTATTTCCTAATAAACTTATATGGACAGTTCAATTGAACACATAAGTACATGGAAAATTGAATAGGGCATGAGATTTTGTAAGTTTGTCCAGAGTGATGCCCTGATAAATCCCAGAGTGATTTGAACAGTGAATAAAAAAGTATTTACGAAGTCCACTTGGGGGAATGGCAAGAAAGGGGGAAAATTCTTCTTCCCCATGTGGAGAATTCCTGATATTCCACACGCAGTGGGGACAACCAAAGGAACAGGCCCTCAATCTTGGGGTTTATTCATATGATACTTATCCCCACAAAGGATAGGCTAAGTCTACTTAAAATTAGGTCTAAGAGTCATCCCTAGAGAACCTCTTTTGTTACTCTCTCTCTCAACCAATACGACAAGCAAACTCACTGCCTTATGCCTCTCTACATGAAACCTGACTCCCAGGGGGTGTAAACCTTCCTGGCAATGTGGGACAGAAATCCTAGAATGAGCTATGACTCAGCATCAAAGGATTGAGAAAACCTTGTAGACCAAAAGGGGGAAGAGAAAAATGAGACAAAACAAATTGTCAATGACTGAGAGATTTCAAACAGAGTTGAGAGGTTATCCTGGAGGTGATTCTTACACATTATATAGATATCATCTTTTCAGTTAAGGTATATTGGAGAGGCTGGAGGGAAGTGCCTGAAAGTGTAGAGCTGAGTTCCAGTAGCCATGTTTACTGAAGATGATTGTATAATGATATAGCTTTTGCAATGTGACTGTGTGATTGTGAAAACCTTGTGTCTGATGTTCCTTTTATCTATGGTATGGACAAATGAGTAAAACACATGGATTAAAAATAAATAAATAAAAGGGGAACAAATGTTGAAATAAATTTAGTAGATTGAAATGCTAGTGATCAATGAAAGGGAGTGGTAAAGGGTATGCCCAAGCTTATGGCTTTGTGGGTCAGACAACACCCAGCTCATAATAGGCAACTCAGGTCTCATGGTAACTTGGTGGCCCGTGGTTAAGCATTTAGTTTCTAGTAAGGCCAAGTAGCAGGTCAAAAGCTGTTTCACTAAAAGAGAATAGTTATCTGCAGTGGATGGTAAGGCTCTACTCCAAAATCCTAAAAGTCTGCATTATTATTCTTCTATAGGGGCTCGCCACAGGCTCCAGACAGCAACTCTATTTGTAATTGACACTTGCAGCACAATTGAGTCTGCTGAACCATACGGCCCAAGTGGCAGACCAACTTGCACAGCAGCCTGGACCTGTTGCAAACCCTCCTTTTGTTCTGGTCCCCCTCAAAAATAGCAGCTTTTCTGGTCACTCAGTTAATGGGCTGGAGTAGCACAACCAAATGAGGAATATGTTGTCTCCAAATTCCAAAGAGGCCATCTAGGCATTTTGCCTCTTTTTTGGTCATAGAAAGGGCCAGATGCAACAGTTTATCCTTCACCTTAGAAGGGATATCTCAACATGTCACACACCACTGGACACCTAGAAATTTCACTGAGGTGGAAGGCCCCTGTATTTTTGTTGGATTTATTTCCCATCCCCTTACACACAAACACCTTACCAATATATCTAGAGTAGTGGCAACTTATTTCTCACTAGGTCCAATCAGCATAATATCGTAAATACAATGGAGAAATGGCCATGGTCCCTGTGCACCAGATTATGGCATAGGGCTGGAAAGTTGATATACCCTTGAGGCAGGACAGTGAAGGTATGCTGCTGGCCTTGCCACCTAAATGCAGACTGTTACTGGTTGTCCTCACTAACAGCTATTGAGTAAAATGCATTTGCCAGATCAGTAGCTGCATACCAAATGCCAGGGGATGTGTTTATTTGCTCAAGCAATGATGCCACATCTGGAACAGTAGCTGCAATTGGAGTAACCACTGGTTAAGTTTATAATAATCCATTGTCATCCTCCAAGACCCACCTATTTTCTGCACAGACCAAATAGGAGAGTTGAATGGGGATGCAGTGGGAATCACCACCCCTGAAACCTTCAAGTCCTTAAGAGTGGCTCTAATCTTTGCAATCCCTCCAGGAATCTGGTATTGCTCCCAATTCACTATTTTGCTAGGTAGGGACAGTTCTAATGGCTTCCACTTAGCCTTTCCTCCCATAATACTTCTCATTTCATGGGTCAGAGAACCAATGTGGGGATTCTATCAGTTGCTGAGTATGTGTGTTCCAATTATGCATTTTGGAACTGGGGATATGACCAAAGAATGGGTCTCAGGACCCACTGGACCCACTGTGAGATGGACCTGAGGTAGAACTCCATCAATCACCTGCCTTCCATAAGCCCCTACTCTGACTGGTGGCCAGAGTTCCATTTTGTGTCTTCTGGAATTAGTGTCACTTCTGAGCCAGTGTCTAATAGAACCTGTAATATTTGATAATTACCTTTTTCCCAATACCCAGTCCCCTGGTAAAAAGCCATAAGTCTCCTTGGGGAAGGCTGGGAGGAAGGTGAACAGTGTAAACTTTGGGTGGTATTATGGAGCCATCTCCAAGGGAACTAAGCCCTCCCCTCATTCAAGGGGCTCTGGGTTTGTAAACTCTCAAGTTGGAACTGATTAAGGAGCCGTGACTCTCTTTTTTTCTAATTCAAATTAAACTTCTGTTCACTTGACCTAGAATTGTTCTGCCTATATAGCTTAAACAAGAATTTAATAGACTGCCCATCTATTTTACTTCTGGGTACCCCATATTCTATTAGTTAATGCCACAAGTCTTGACAAGTCAGATTATTTTGTCGGCTTCTTTGAGTCTGCTGTTCATTATAATGGCCACACTATGATGATTTACTGTTGCCACGTTACTTCAACCAACTCAGGATCTGATCATCCCTATTCTGTTTAAAGATTCCAGCTTGGTGGCAGCATTTCCCATGATAATATCTGACCTACAAAGAAGGGCTACTACAGAATTCTTCAGGGACAATAGATCTAGTCTTACAAATTTATTTTTCAAAGTTTTCGTGAAAGATATATCCTTTGGGCATAGCTGGTGTATATGAGCAGGCCTTCCATGATGAATCCACTCCAACATTCCAATCTCTCTAAACCTCTGGATCCCCTCATCTACATTATACCAGGGTAGTTCTGGCATTTCAACCTCAGGAAATGTTGGCCATCTTTTGATCCATATTTCAGTCAAACATCCAAACAAGCTGTTAATGCAGAGACGTTTGGGCTTAGATGATTGACAAGACAGAGAGAATGGGTATACAATGATATATCTTTGTGGTTTTGTTTTCCATTTCCTTAATGGCTACTGATGTTGAATATCTTGTCATGTGCTTATTTGCCATCTGTGTATCTTCTTCAGTGAAATGTCTTTTCATATCTCTTATCCATTTTCTAATCAGACCACTTTGCTTTTATTACTGTTGAGTTTTGAGATAGTTTTTAAAATGCATTTTAGACTTTTTTGCCTTCTGCAGCTTGTCTTTTCATCCTCTTGATGAGGACTTTCACAGAACAAACTTTTTGAATTTTGACAAAGCCCAATTTATCAATATTTCTTTGTATGTATCAAGACTTTGGTATCAACTCTAAGAAATCTCTATCAAGTCCTAAATCCAAGAGTTTCTCTCCTAGATTTTCTTGCAAAATTTTAGATATTTACATTTTCATTTAAGTCTGTGATTCATTTTGAGTTGACTTATGAGCAAGGTGTAAGGCATAAGTTGAGGCTCATTTTTTGCCTGTGATGTCCACTTACTCCAAAAGTGTTTGTTGAAAATACTGTACATATCCTTTCGTTCTTTATTCTGGTCCATTTATCTAAGTGTCTTTCCTCTTCAAATATTACAGTCTTAATCACTGTGGCAATATAATAAGGCTTAAAATTGTGAAGAATAATTTCTCTCATTTTATTCTTATTTTTTGAAATTGTTTTAGCTATTCTACCTCCTTTGCCCTTCCATATAAATTTTATAAAATTCTTGTCCATATCTGTAAAGAAAAACCTTGCTGGTAGTTTGAAAGGAATTGTATTAAATATGCATATCAATTTTGATTAATTGGTTAAATTTCCCAATCAATGAACATGGTCTATCTTTCTGTTTATTTAACTCTCCATTGATTTCTTTCATCAACATCTTACAGTTTTCAGCATAATAGTTCTATGCGTGTTTGGTTAGATTTATACTTATTTCATCTTTTTGTGAGACTCAAAATTGTATTACATTTTTAACTTCAGTGTCTATGTGTTTATATCCAGAATAGAGAAGTACAATTGATTTTTGGAAGTTAAGTTCTGTGAACTTGCTGGACTCATTTAGTAGTTCTAGGTGGTTTTTCCCCCCTTTGTAAATGCCTGGGATTTTCCATATAGACAATTACATTGTTTGAAAATAGGAACAGTTCTATTTCTCACTTTTCATTCTGCATGCATTTTCTTGTCCTATTGCACTGTATAGAATTTCCAATACTTTGGGCTTATTTCACTATCTTTGCCTATTTTCTTGTAATGAGAATTTAGACCATTAGCTTGAGATGTTTCTTCTTTTCTAATGTAAGTATTTAATGCTTTAAATTTCCATCTCAGCACTACTTATTTGTCTTAAGAACTCTTTTTGGCTCATGGTATTATAAGTGTGGTGTCACTTTCCATTTGTTTGTAGGTTTTCTGTTTTCTTTCTATTATTGATTTGTACTTTGATTCCATTGTAGTTGTGGACACACTATGTATGATTTTTATTCTTTTAAACTTGTTGAAGTGTGTTATATGGACCATAAAATGATTATTCCAGTATATATTCTGTGAATATTTGAAAAGAATATGCATTCTATGTTGTTGGGTAGAATGTTCTTAAGTGTCAAATCCTGTTGATCAATGTTATTGTTGAGTTCTTTGATAGCTTTGCTGAGTAACTCTGCCTAGTTATTCCATTGATTTTTTGAGAAAGAGGTGTCAAAGTCTCCAACTATAATTGTGAATTTGTGTATTTCTTTTCTCAGTTCTTCCAGGTTTTTCTTCATCTAGTTTTCAGCTCTGTTTTTGGTGTATACACATTTATGGTTGCTACATATTTTTGGTGGATTGATCCTTTTATCATTATATAATGTTGGGGTTTGAATCATGACACTCACAAAAGACATATTCAAGTCTCAATCTGCATCCTGTGGTGTGAACACTTTGTAAGTAGGACCATTTGGAGATTTATTAGTTAAGCCGTGGCCAAATTGAATCTGGGTGGACCTTAATTCTCATGGGTGGAGGCCTTATAAAAAGACAGAATTTGGTGTAGTCCAGTTGGTAGAAGCCTGAAGTCAAAAGAAACCAGAGAGGAGAAAGGGACCACCATATGGTGGAGGACTGCCATCACCAGACTGCACCAACTTCAAGGGAAAGCACAGCCTTGCCTATATCTTAATTTTGGATCTAGCTTCCAAACTGTGAGCCAATAAATTGTTGCTGTTTAAACCAACACATTGTGTGGTATTTGTCACAGCAACCCTTGCAAACTAGGGTATATAACAACTCTATCTACTTATAATTTTCTTTGCTCTTAAGTTTACTTTAACTGATCTTAATAAGTCCACTCCTACTTTATTTCAGTTATTTACATGATATATCTTGTACTATTAGTTTTCTTTAAATCTGCCTATATTCTTATATTTGAGGTTTATTTCTTTAAGACAGCATATAGTTGGGTAATATTTAAACCACTTTATCAATCTTTGTCTTTTAATGAATTTACTCAAACCATTTATATTTAATGTAATTATTAAGGAGTTAGGACATTAACCTGCCACTTTATACTTTTGTTTTTGTTTTCTGATTGGTTTGCTTAGCTTATCATTCCTCTGGTCTCTTTTTCCAGACTTCTTGTGGGCTAGTTGAACATTTGTTTTTGGAATTCCACTTGGGTGTGCATAAAATACTTTTGATTATATCTCTGTGTATAGTTTTTTGAGTGGTCATTCTAGGTACCACATTACATATGCATAACTTGTCATAGTCTACAGATGTCATATTAACAGTCTGAGCGAATGGTAGAAAACTAAGAAAGGGAAGAAAAATCTATTTTACTTACATTTTTCCTACTATATTTTATCTTCCTTTCTAATTTTCAAGTTTCCTTATTTTGTCATTTCCTTTCTCTTTGGAGAGCTTCCTTTAGTCATTATTTTAGGGCAGTTAAACTGATGACACATTCTCTTTTATTTCCTTCATTTGAGAATGTCTTGGATTCCCTTCATTCCTGATGGATAATTTCATTGGATATAGTAATCTGATATATAGTTATTCTCTTTTAGCACTGGACATATGCTGTGCAACTTCTTGCTGGCCACCACAATTACTGAGGAGACATTCATTGTCATTAGAATAATATTTTTTTTATAGGCATCTTGTCATTTTTTTTCTCACCAATTTGAAGGGTTTTTTTTTCTTTCTTCACATTTCAGAACTTTGACTACGTTGTGTCTGTGTGTTCATTTCTTTTGGTTTATACTATTTGGGGTCTATTCGTTTTCTTGAATTCTTAGTCTTATGACTTTGACAAATATGGTAAGCTTTCAGTTATTACTTCCTCAATAATTTTTTAAATGTTTTCCTCTTTCTGCTTTCCTTCAGGGATACCTGTGACATAAATATTGGATCTCTTCATATACTCACACAAATTCCTGAGGCTCTTTATTTCTTTCAATATACTCTCTATTGCTCAGATTGAGTAATTTTTACTATACTATCCTCCAGTTCATTCAATCTTCCTCTGTCTCCCCCAAATGCTATTGTATCAATTCATTTTTTATCTTAATTTTTGTAATGTGTTACTTCTAAAATTTCCATTTGGTTCTTTATAGTTTCAATTTCTTTGCTGATAATTTTTTCATTTGGTTCAAGCATGTTTATAAATGCTTTTTGCAGCATTTATATGATGGATGTTTTAAAATCTCTGTCACTCAGTACAATTGTAACTCCACTGTCATCATAATTCTGCCACCTGTTCATTACCTCTTTTCATTTAGTTTAAGATTTTCCATGTTTTTGATGTAGTGAGTCACTTTTGTTTGAAACCTGTACATTTTGGATGTTATAAGACTCTGGATTTCATTTAAACCTTCTGTTTTAGTTGGCTTCCTCTGATACCACTTCAGCAGGCAAGGAGGGGCAATGTTACCCTGTTACTGCCAGGTGGGGGGTAAGGATACAGGCTCCCTACTAAGTTTCCAGTGAGGAGGGGGCACCTCATTTTGCTGGTCAGGGATGGGGGTGCTGACCTTGTTATTTCTGGGGGGTGGTAAGTGATCTGACTCTCCTTTACCTCTAATACCACCCTATGGTGGTATTACCCTAATTAGGGTATCACCCTAATTACCCTAATTAGGGTATCACCCTAATACACCCTGTGATTTCAGGATTACTGCAGGCTTCCCAAGTGGTCTGCCCTGCGTCTTGTTGTTGGGGAAGTTGAGGCCTCATTATTCCCGTTGAGGATGTAAGTCCTTACTCCCCACTTAGACTTCTCTAACAGCACCTTGAAAGGGAGTAAGGACACCTTCTTTAGCCAGGCAAAGTGGAAGTCTAGGCTCCCTTCCTGACTTTTGCTGGTGTGGTTGTGAAGAGACCATAATATTTTCTGTGGTATTGGCTGGAATATGTATGTTATTATTTAAATGTCTTCTATGTTCTTAAGCTGCTCCTTTCCTGGCTCATATGGCCAAAGAGAACAGACATTTGTGGAGCTATGTTTTGCCTGCACCCACTGGCATTTCCAGGTTGCTTCTACAGGCTTAAATCCAAGAGATATTAGGCAAATAAAGTCCATGGAACTCACCACTTTGGGTCCCAAGGCTCCTGCCCAATTTTCCTTTTTCTCACCACCTTTCAAAGTCTTATTTTTATTTCATATGTAATGTCCAGGACTTTTAGTTTTACTTAGTAAGAGGAACAAGGAATGTCTGCCTATTCCATCTTCCTGGAAACAGAAGGGAGTTGATTTTTGAATGCTGTTTTCTAGGTGAACAGTTCTAAACCTTAACAGATATGGGGTGTAAGTACCGTCAGGTCATTGCTTCCCATGAAGTCCTTGTCCAATGGCAAATGGCTGTTTCTATAGAAATACTACATCTCAGTAAGGATGCAGGGTCAGGGCAGATCCAAGTAATAGCACTGGTGCTAAATATACCTCAGGAGACATACAGGCCCACAGGGTCGAAGCCATCTGCTGATCTAGTTAGTCATGGCAGATTCTGATTGTGTAGCGTATGGCAAGCAAATCCCAGCTGCACTGGCCTCAATGGAAGTGCAGGTCATTAGGCAATAGAGGCAGACTCAGGCTACAGATGTCCAGTTTGACTTTGGCTTTAAACGATGCTTAGCATACCCACAGTAGGGGGAGGGCATGATTAGCTTATACTGGTTTCAGTGGTCATAATAAGCAGATACAATGGAAATAGGGATTCAAGGCAAGCAAAGCCAAAAATAGAGCCTCATAGGCCTTTTGGATACTAATTGTTAGTTCAGTGTTTACTGCTTTTTCACTGCAAAACTTAATGAGTTTCTAAGCTCAAAATTGTTTGGGCACCACCTGGTTGCCAGCATTTGCTGTCCAAAATGTTATTATGCATACAGAGTCAAGAAGGGAATTATGGACAGGCTAACCTTGGATTCATGTGCTTGTCCACAAGCTTGAGAGCCGCCCCACCAGATGGCCTCCCTTTGGCTCTGCATTGGTTAATGATATAAGAGGAAGAGTCTTTCTCTAGGACACAGGCTATTTTTGAGCCTAAGCCTTTCTGTAGTTCAAAGTAATAAGAAATGTTACTAAATCAAGGACTGAAAACACTTACTCACAAGACAGTATGAATGCGCTGTCACTAGATGGAGCCCACACTCAATCGAGTTCTGGGGTGTAAGAAACATGACTCAAAAGCAACAGGAAAATTAAGATGTTTTTAATATGTTGGATGTGGAAGAAAGACATATAAAATAAACCTGGTGTTTGGGGATGACGTCACTGAAACTTTCTAGTCTTGGCAGAAGGGCAGCTATATCTTTAAAGCCAGTCTCATTGCAGAAATTCTAATAAAACAATGTAGTTGGAAATAATTTGGAATGAAAGATGGAAAAGAGGATATTTTCAGCATTGGAGTTGAACTAATTAATATAATGTTCTGACATAGTTCAGAGCCTTCCAGGAGAGTTATTCTGGGGCAAAATCCATTTGCCCATTAGTGATTCCAGGAGGATAATCAGAGGAATAGTGGGCATGAAGGTGGAAAGAGGACTGGCCATGCACCAAGGGAACAGCCATGTCCCTGATTAACTCTAGGTCAGGGAATGGAAAATGTTTTCTATAAAGGGCCAGATAGTAAATATTCTTGCCTTTGCAGGCCAGAATGCCTCTATTACAGCTGTTAAGATGGAAATGCTGCACACCATCTCGATGTTTCTCTCCTTCCTGAAGGTCATCTTTCAATGTTACACTTCTATTTTGTTCCACCTCCAGTACCTGTCCACAAATGTGGATTTACGTGATTGGGGACTGCAGCTATGAGTTCATATTTCTCACTGGGTAGAACTAATGTATGAAGGCCCCAATTGCAGATAGTTAATTGGTCTCTATTTTGACTCCTCTGCCTAGACCAGTGAGAAGAACTTGGGCAGATATGTCCCATATGCAGATGTAAAGTTTTCCTCAAGAAGGCTGTAAGCAAATTTGTTCCACTCTTCTCCAGGCAACCCAAATATGCTGGTGAAGCTGACTCCATCCTCAGTTCAGGTGGGTGTTGATTTGACCTGATCAGTCATTCCCACCTCCCTTCAGAAAGTCTGGGTTAAGCCAGTGAGCATTTGTAATACATGATGGAAACTATCACTGATTGGGGCTGAGCACAATGAGTGGAGTTTAGGCAATTCTTTTTCCCAGGTTGAAGGAGAAGCCTTTCCTTACTTCCACTGGGAACAAACAAGAAAACATGTTGCCATGTGATAAATGCTGGCATCTATTTTGTGACCATGAGGGAAGCCAGCTTGAGGACAAAACTCGCACGCTGGGACAAAGAACTGAAAGAGAGAGTGCAATGCTTCAGAGCTGACTCATACTTGAAGAGACTGCACCTTACCTCTGGCCCTTTATTGTGTGAGAAAATCTATTTCCTTACAAGATTTCTGAAGCTTGTAGTTGAAATGAAGTGTACACAAAGGGACAGTGGGGTGATTTTGTATTTATTTATTCTTTATTTTTCATTTTACAAGTAATAAATGATGAATGTAGAAAAAATACAAACATGTACACACACACAAACTCATGACCAAGAGACAATCAAGGTTAATATTTTATCAGATAATTCCAGATGACTTTAGATGTAGACATACAAAAATGAAAATGAATTTTATATTAAAAATACATAATGTTGATTTTTATATTTTAATAAACTTTTCTTTTAGAATAGTTTTACATTTACACATTTGTGAGGCTAATACAGAGTGTCCCCTGATAGCCCACACCCAGTTTCTTGCATAGAACAATAGGGACATTTGTTAACATTAATGAACCAGTATTGATACATTAACTGAAGTCATAAAATATTCAGATTTCCTTAGTCTTTACTTAACGTCTTTTCTGTCCAAGATTCTGTCTAGGATACTACTTTCAATGCAGTTGTTCTGTCTCCTTAGGCTCCTCTTGGCTGTGACCATTCTCAGGCTTTCTTGTTTGTAATGACTTTGACAGTTTTGCAGTGAAGTATTTTGCGGAATGTCACTAAATTTGAGTTTGACTTCTAAGAAATGAATAATGATTAAGCTGTGGTTATGTTTTCTTGCAAGGGAGGTCACAGAGGTAAGTGCCGTTTCATCTCCTCCTGCCAGCTGTAAATATTATCAGCATGACCCATTGCCGAGCTCCCTTGGTCTCCTGGCTGGGGTAGCATGTGTCAGGTTTCCCTACTGTAAGTTATTCTTTTTTCCCCTTTTCCGTCCTCTATCTCTGGAAGGAAGTCACTATGAGAGCCTATGCTACGGAGGGTGAGGGGTTGTTCTCCTCCTCCCTGAGGCCAGAGTAACTACATAGTTGCTTGGAATTATTCTGCATGGGAAAGATCTAGGCAGAAAGTTGTACTCACCATGGCAAGGCATAGAGAGGCACAGAAGCTTTTCCAGATTAAATTTTAAAGCCAATTGTTTGTAGTCAAGACATCTCTTCAATATTAGTCTTTATCGCAACCCTGAGGATACCAGGAATGAGAAGGAAGGTGGTGTGCATGGTTCTCCTTTGGATACAAGACTGCCGGCATCCCAGGGAGAGGTAGGAACTGTCCATATCAGATATGCCCCCATATCATGAAGTAGGACACCAACAAATGAATCTCAAGAAGTGAGTTTCAGGGGGTAAGGTATGTAGAGTAAACCTTTCCAATCTCGGCTTCTCCCAGCTCCACCCCAGGGCTCAGGATGAAAAACATACTCACCTTTTACTCTGTATTTACTACTTCCATCACTACAACAATCATATACTGCTTTTGTAATAAATATGTGGGGTTTTTTTCTTGTTTGTTTGTTTGTTTGCCTGGGCAGGCACCAGAAATCGAACCCGGGTCTCTGAAATGGCAGGCAAGAATTCTACACTTCCCTAAATATCTGTTTTAATACAGTATTATAAATAAGTTAATTGCTTAAATGTACTTTTCCCATCTCCTCCTCAACTTCCTTTCATCAGTAAAATCTCAAAGAAGCTGGGATCTTTCGTAATGTCTTCAACCAGAACAATGTAGTGGAAATGTGCACTGTGCCGGCTAAATAGGCCTCCTTCCTTGGGGCTGAGTGATCTGTCCGTCCTTAGAGATGGCTGGGCATTTGTTTAGACACAAGACATCCCCATGGAGGCCTAGTAGATCCAGATCTACTAAATTGAAAAAGAGGTTTGGGTAGAATTGGCTAAGTAAGTGCCTTAGTATTGCTAGGCCATGATCACAGATACCACCTAATGGGTTAGCTTAAATAACAGGAAGGTTGGTAGAGTTCTGGCTGGTTGATAATCCTTGGGCTTCCTGTCTTTCCCATCCCATGGCAATGCCCTCTCTTCTCTGTTCTGGGTTCCCTCGCTGGCTTCTGGCCCCTTCCCAAGACTTTCTCCTTAAAAGGCCTTCAGTAATCTGATTAAGTCAGACACACTTTAATAAAAATAACATTTTCAAAGAGCCCTATTTCAATAGGTTCATGCCCATAGGAAGGGGTAAATGTTAAGAACATGCTTTTTTCTGAGGGATATAATTCAACCTACGGGTATACGCATTTTACCCAAGTGGCAAATAGATCTGGAGAAACCCGGCTGAAATCTTCCCGAGATATTTTAATTAACTGCATTATCTCAGAACATTTTCCTTTTCTTTTTGTGTTATCAGTTTAAATGGTAGAAAGAAAAATCTTCAGATAGCCATTAGAACACTTAAATTTAAACCAAACTTTACTCTTTTCTTTCACCATTGAATATCAAGCTGCTCATTAGAATCATGAGCACATTACCTAGGGTACATGCGTTTTAAAGGATATATAATCATATTTGCATTAACAGCTACTGATGCAGATAGGTCTATAAAACTGAATTTTTAGATTGTGATTTTGGCAATTGGACAATAGTACCATTGAAGGAGTTTCTTTAAAATGTACTGTTAATTTTTTCACTTAAATTGGGGTTTTAATTTTAATTAATTAGCTCTTCTTTGCCTTTAAAAGATAAATACACAAACATATTCTTCTTAGTTCCAATAGATGTCAGTATCAAAAAGGAAAAGAGAGCTAGCTGTTTAATATAATTATCTTGCAGTACAACAGGGAATATATTCTTTTCCCTTCTTTCCAGTTTCATGTACTCAGAATTGCTAACCAATCTAAGCAGGCCGAATATGGCCAGAAGTTTTAAACCAAATAATGCCTATTACTTGGGGCAGAAAATTCATATAAAATTGAAAGTAAGGGTTATAGGGATTGAAGTAGAAGGAAAAATAAGGAAACATCTTACTGTTTCCTGGATCATCTTTATTTCCTTTACTTCTGTCTGGCTTTTTACTTTCTCCTCTTTATATTTAGTTTCTATTTCCTAATGTTGATTCAATAATTTAGTAGATGCTCACAAATGGAGTTTGCATATTTTCATATGACATTTTAATCTTTGAGATGCAAAGATTTTTTATTTTATGAATAATAATCTGACAAGGGCAGGCCACGGTGCCTCAGCAGGCAGGAATGCTTGCCTGCAATGCCAGAGGACCCGGGTTCGTTTCCCGGTGCCTGCCCATGTAAAAAATAATAATAATAATAATAATAATAATAATAATCTGACAAGAACTATCATCTCATTCCATTTCTATGATCATAGAACTTTAATTTACCTTAAATGTAGCACCCTACCAGAATTTTCAACTTAATTTGTTAATAACATACTGAATTCAAGGCTGGAAAGAATTGAGAATTGTGAGATTTTTTTATTAGAAATGGAAACTATTTTTCTGGAAAATTATAATTAATCATAAATCATTAGCATGCATTGATTTTTGACAAATTGTAACACAGAATGGTGGCCATAGATCACATCCATTTACTGATTCATGGTGTTTTTGAACCAAGATCAGGAGGAGGCAATGATGTCCTGAGTATGAGTAGCAGTGTGCTGGTGCTGGGGGGAACAGCTCATGGAATTTTGCCATATCTGTTATTTCTTTTTGTTATTACACTAATCTAAATGTATTTTTTCTACTTTTATGCTTTAGTATATATACCTACCAAATTGATCAAAAGAAAAGTAAAACAATTTTTCTTACACTTTTACACTCATTATTTACATTTCCTTTTATTGTGATTGAAGTATATAAAAAGTTCATTATCATTTTTGCATGAGGAAAAATAAAGGAATGTCATTACTGCAGGGTGTTGAAAATAGATGGTAGTTAATATTTTTAAATTTCAACTTATGTGTGATCCTAAAGCAAAAAATGTTTATTTGGTACAAAATTTATATTTTGACTAGTGCATTTTCTAATATAACTTATGTAGACAGCTTAATTGAACACCATAAGTACATGGAGCCTTGAGTAGGACATGAGATTTTGTTGGTTTGTCCAGAGTGATGCCCCGATAAATCCCTGAGTGATTTGAACAGTGAATAAAAAAGTATTTGCAAAGTCCCCTTTGGGGAATGGTGAGAACAGGGGAAAATTCAACTTCCCCAAGGTGAATTCTTGATATTCTCACAAGCAGTGTGGACAACCAAAGCTTTAGGCTGAGCCCCCAGTCTTGGGGTTTGTTTATATGAAATTTAACCCCACAAAGGGGTCAAGCCTACTTAAAATTAGGCCTAAGAGTCACCTCCAAGAGAACCTCTTTTGTTGCTCAGATGTGGCCTCTCTCTCCAGCCAACACCACAAGCAAACTCACCACCCTCCCCCCTGTCTATGTGGGACATGACTCCCAGGGGTGTGGACCTTCCTGGCAACATTGGACAGAAATCCTGGAATGAGCTGAGACTCAGCATCAAGGGATTGAGAAAAACCCTAGAATGAGCTGAGACTCAGCATCAAGGGACTGAGAAACCCTTCTTGACTAAAAGGGGGAAGAGTGAAATGAGACAAACTGTCAATGGCTGAGAGATTCCAAACAGAGTCCAGAGGTTATCCTGGAGGTTATCCTTATGCATTACGTAGATATCACCTTGTTATTCAAGATGTAAAGGAGAGACTGGAGAGAACTACCTGAAAATGTAGAGCTGTGTTCCAGTAGCCATGTTTCTTGAAGATGATTGTATAATGATACAGCTTTCACAATGTAACTGTGTGATTGTGAAAACCTTGTGTCTGATGCTCCTTTTACCTACCTTGCCAACAGACGAGTAGAACATATGGAATAAAAATAAATAATAGGGGGAACAAATGTTAAAATAAATTTAGTTTGAAATGCTAGTGATTAATGAAAGGGAGGGGTAAGGGGTATGGTATGTATACATTTTTTTTCCGTTTTCATTTTATTTCTTTTTCTGAATAGATGCAAATGTTCCAAGAAATGATCATGATGATGAATATGCAACCATGTGATTATATATGTAGAATGGAATGATCAAAATAGGAATGTTTGCATTTGCTTGGTGTTTTTTGGTATTTAAAAAAATAAAATAAAATAAATAAAATGGGGGGGGAAGTTCATTATCTTATTTCTTCAGGCTTTGCTCCTCTTCCTTTCTCTGTATGATGATGATGATTGAAATAAACATAGACTGAGTGAAACCACGTGCAAATTTCTCATCTGCCACAGATACATTTTTTCCCTTAAGCATGTAAACATGACAATTTTTTCTGGGTCAGAACGGGTGTGTGAAGGAATGTTTCTTGATTGTGATCAGAAATGTGGGTTGTAGAGAATAACTGTTTTCATTCCAATATAACGAGAGAAAACCCAACATAAGAGCAGTTTCAAAGTTGCTGAAATTACAGGCTTCTGATAGGGGCTGCAGGATGCTATATATTTATAAATAAAAGTGTGGGCAAATATAATGTTCTAATAATCAAGGGGTAAAAAACATGATTTGCCAACATTTTTTGTTGGATCTGGAATATTTCTGCAGATGAGAGAAGGCTTTTACCCCCTCCAATATCTTGGGAACTAAAGATCACAATGGCATTGTTTTTATTGAGGTGAGGTCTTTGTATTTAAAACATGTAAAAAATAAAATCTGAGTCAATAGAAAGAAACTAAAAGGTGTTCTTTTAATTTTTTTGTTTACCCAAATCCTTTAACCCATATTTTGTTTCCTTTAAATTAAGTGTTTGAATTTCATAAAAAGTATGCATATTGTTTTAAAAAATTAGAGTACAATCAAGGTTATCAAATGAATTTAGAGTGCCCTCCCTGTCCACTCAAAATCCTATTCCCTTAGAAGCAAATCTTTAGAAAATTTTTGAGTGATGGATCCTCTTGATATTTACTACTATCTCTAAATTTTGCTTTTATAACACTTTCTCGATTCATCATATGTAGACATTGTGTATTGATTTCTTTTTATGAGATGTAAGAAATTAGCACATGCTGCCCCCCTGCTACCACCTCTACTCCTCTCTATTGAAAACACTTCCACTTCTTTATCCATCCGACATAAACAGCTTTGCTCAGCTGCTTTTTCTGTAAAGAGAAGACATAAGAGCTTCCACCTTTCTCTTCATTTTTCTTTAGCCCCCCTCAGCTCCCCATTTGTTATCTGAACCTCCAGCTCTATAACTTGAAAGTTGATGATCTACACATTCTGTTCAATAGGTATAGTTATAGTGTCCTCTTTTTCTATTGGGGGTATTCTGAGAATTGAATGCAGTAATAAATAATGTCTTTCTTTATGGATCCAGTGTTCACTCATATCTCTCAATAGAAAATATTTTGTGCACAATTTAAAACGCATTCTCATTTTATATAAAAACAAATACTCAGTTATTCCCAAATTCTTAATCTAAGGCCTACTTTATGCCTTCCATTCCTTCTACTCCTCCCACTGCTCCTTGCTCTGCAGACCTCCTCTCTGTTCCAAGTCTCTGCTAGTGGTGCTTAGCTTCATCCTGGGACATCCTTTCACTGCCCTCTTAGAGGAGCTGAATTGAGCATCTTGTAGATCACATTTTCCTCTTTCTTGTTTTATTTTTTGTTTTGCTGGAGAATTTCCTCAAATAACTCTTTATAAAGGAATTTGCCAGGGAATGATCTGCATGACTGAAATCTTCCATTGCGTGACTGAAATCTTTATTCTATTTACCCACTTCATTGACAATTTGGCTAACAGAATTTTCTCTCAGACCTTTGAAGACATTGCCACACTGCCCTCCATTAGAGTATTGCTGTTGGGGAATCTGAAGCACAACTGATTCATAACCTGTCTTTTTTCCATTAAATGCTGATTCTTAGTATGGAGAATCTTCATTGTGATGGCCTTGCAGATTTTTGTTTGTTTGTTTTATGGCCCCCTTTTGGTGTTTATTTTGTGTTTTATTGATTTTCTTTATATATCTGGTGATTTTTGGTGCTTCTTCCCACCTAAGAAAGAGGCAATAGTAAATCTGAACTGACTGTGCTCCTTTGTACTTTATGACTCGAATACTTAATTTTCAGAGGAACAAGCAAGAAGCCTTACATCATGTTTTGGAACCATTAAATACCAGAAAAAAGAGGCATTACTATGGGGGGTCAACTTCCAAATTGTTCAGAGTTCATTACATAAGAATTCTCATTTTTCCTTTGAGATGAGTCATCACTTAGCTCTTGGACATTTCATGCAAAGCGTAGAGAAGTCTTTACCATAAAATTTCAATTAATTCTCATGTTAATTTGCACACATCATTCCTCTTTTCCAATTCTATCTGGTGAGATACTTCAGGGACAAATCTACTCTCACTACAGCTACAGCTCCCTCCAGTCATATTCCTCTAGGCATGTTGCCTTAGTTTGCAGGACTGCTATACCAAACACCACGCACTGGGCAGCTCAAACAATGGGAATTTATGGTCTCACCATATTGAGGCTAGAAGTCCAAAACTGAGGTGTTGGCAGGGCCATGCTTTCTTCAAAGTCTGTAGAGTTCTGGTGATGGCATCCCAGCCATTCTGCGTCATGTCGTGGCTCCTGTCTCTGTATCCTCCTCTGATTCCTTGCTTCTGTGTCCAATTTCTTAGCTTATAAAGATCAGCCATAATGGATGAGAGCCCACTTTTGGCCACTCCTTAACTAATTACATCTTCATTTTGGTTCATATGTGGGTTCATAGCTTCAGGACTGGGAGTTAAGACTTGAACATGTCTTTATCGGGCACATGAATGTCTACATACCCAACATCCTGGCTCTCTAGCTTCAAAGAATGGGTTGAAATATTACAAAACTAAGTTATACTAATCCTATTATCTTCTTTGCTGTGAATATATACTTCTTATTCCATTACTCTCAATGTACTAGGGTTTCAAGAGGAAGAAGAGATAGACTTGTGAGTTCAATATAGCATCTGAACATGGAACCCTTCTTTTTTTAAATTTTAATATTTACTATAAATAAATTACAAGAGATTTGGACATCTGTTTTTTTTTTTTGTTGTTGGTGGTGATGATTTCATTTTGCTTAGTATCTGGTTTCTGAGAAAGTAAATAGTACACTTTTTATTCCATTAATAGTGAATGATGTATAACCTCAAGGGTTTCCAAAGCTTCTAAAAGTGTTGTAGATAGAAGTTGTAATCTTTGCTCCAGATAAAAAGCATTTTGGACAATGTCCCGCTTATTCAAATTGCTTTTTAAAAATCATGACGGCATAAATGATCAATCAAGGAGGGTTCTGCCTTTATATTTCTATCCTCATTATATATTTTTTTGCTCCTTCCTAACTCTTAAGAAAATAAAATTTTGTCATTTCCAAATAAATACAACATGGTTGGATGAAGAGCCAAGTAAATGGATCCTAACACTCATGTTGTCCATCCATTCTCAAGAGTAAATGACAAAAGTTCAGGTGTTTGGACTTTGCAAGTAATAATTTTATCTTTTTTCAATATTTGTCATAATATTCTTTTTTTTTTTTTAATTTGCATATGGGCAGGAGGCACCAGGGATCGAACTCCAGACCTCCAGCACGGCAGGTCGGAGCTCTGCCTGCTGAGCCACGGCAGCCGCCCTGTCGTAATATTCTGATGCTTCAATTTCAAATTTGCAAAATGATAATGTCATGCTCTATATGAATCACATTTCTTGAAAAAACAGATGAGTTTTTCAACACCAACCTTCCTTAAGCTCGTTTATTGACCTAGATAAGAGTTTCTGGCTTTCAGTTCAGTGAGAAATTAGGCATATGTCAGATTCTAAATTCAAACACTCCTGGTTCTCTTCCATTAAACAACCATATGACTTAGAACAAGTTGCTTATCTTCTCTAAGTCTCAGTGTCCTCAACCATAAAATACAGATAATAACTACCTAATAGGGTCGACATAAGGATTAAATGAGTTAATGCACTTGACAAGGTGTCGATATTGTATAGGATCAACTGGCTATTTGGGAGCTAAACTGAAGTTTGATTAGAGCAAATTAGGCCTTTTAACATCAAGTATTCATAGTCAAAGAAAAAAAAATAGCATAAATCACTTCCCTGGGCAGGTAACCATGGCTCAGTGGCAGAGTTCTTCCCTGCCATGCCAGAGACCTGGGTTCGATTCCTGGGGCCTGCCCATGCAAAAAAAAAAAAATCACTTTACTGCCATGAGAGGATCAACAAAGATAATTTAGGGTTTTTAAATTATTTCAGTCTATTAAACGCATAATATTAGATAACTATACCCTTCATAAGAACAGTTTTCTATAATTTGCTTGTTATTGCTAAGTGTATTTTTGATATAAAAACTGGGCATGCTTTAATAAATTACTTTAAAATACTGTAAAAAGTGATATTGTCTGGGGAAACAGTCATTTTGTTGCATTAAACATTTTTTTATTGTGAAATATAACATATATACAAAGAAAAGAAATAAAAAACAATACATTTCAAAGTATACTTCAACAAGTAGTTAAAGAACAGATTTCAGAGTTTGTAATGGGCTACCATTCCACTATTTCAGATTTTTCCTTCTATGCTCCAAAATACTGGAGGCTAAAAGAAACATCGGTGTAATGATACAGCAGCCATACTCCTTTGTTCAATCCTATTTTCTCAGTTATAACTCCTCCTTCTTTGATTCTTCTCCCAATCTATAGGGATCTTTAGGCAATGGACATTCTGACTTTTTCAGGTTGAGAAGGGGTGTCAACACTAAAGGATAGGGGATCAATGAGTTGATAGTCTTGGGGAAGCTGGTCCATCTGGCTTTCAGGATTTATCGGGCCTAGGAACTCTCCGGAAATTATAGGTTCCAGGAAAGCAAGCTTAGTACATGAAATTTTTATAAAGTCTCAGTTCAAGCTCTAGGTATTCTTAAGACAACAGGAATGATGTAAGTTGGGGTTTAGCAAACCATAGCAATCTGCACTAACTTTT